>OX375869.1:94695171-94777244 GCA_947359475.1 Heligmosomoides polygyrus bakeri | reverse complement strand
CGCCTCTCTCTGGGAAACAGTAAAATGCAAATATCTCGACCCCAATACAACTCCGCGCAGAGTTAGAGACGATGAAAGTTGGGCCGTTGGCGGCGTTAGCCCTCTGCCTGCGCGCGAAGGGAGATCTCAAGTTAGCTGGAAACAGCGATCATGCAGGCCGAGGATTAACGCCGCCAACGCCTCAACTTCCGTCGTCCCTAACTCTGCGCAGAGTTGTTTTGTGAGCGAGATATTTGCATTTCCTTGTTTCTCGGAGAGAGTCACAACACTTTGGGCCGTTCCGACCTACCGTTGAGATAGTCTCCTGGTAGGCCCGCCACCATTCCTTACCCTATCGATCGAATAAACATTGCACTGTCCTGGACGAGTGCACGGCACGCTTTCCTCTTGTGGAAATTCTTTACATCAGATCTTTTTAGAATAAACCTAAAATCATTGTTTTGGCCAGGTGGATAGAAATTTTGTGATCCCTAAAGTAGTGTACAGTTTTGTTTTTCCAAAAGGACTCTCTGTGTAACTTTTTCATACAAATTTTCTTTTAAAAGGCTGTTTTGCCTCTGTCAAAAAGTGCCTTTGGCTGAAGGTACTATAGGTGTGCTCGAATGGATATATTCGAATAGCCGAATACCCTATATTTCTTGGTTTTCGAATCTCCGTTGGAACATCGATGGTTTTCAGTAGTCGAATATTCGCTCGAATTCGATCTACTCGATCTACTAGATACGTCTAGTTTTGTTTGAAAAGTGTTTGGCTTGAAGATAAAGGCGTTCTGTTCAGATTGGGAATTGTATACATTCTCCAATTTAGAGTGAAATGTGTATACATCAAAGTACTAAAACTTATGTGCAGATTGGTTATGAAAAAATGCTTCTGATGTTATTCCGTTTTCAGGGAGAAGGTCCATCGGAAGAAAATGAGTTCTGCCCTCCGAATATCCCACGAGAGGTAAACCTTTTGGATCAGTTTGTTACCTCTTTGTTGCCTTTTTACTAAGGTAGAGGAGCCGTTTTATCTGGAGCACTTGGCCGAGTCGATCACTCTTTATACACCCCGGCCGTCGATTAGTTCGTGAATGATAAAAAGTCATTGCCCGTATCAATGTCGTCCCGTTGATCATCGAGTTGCTCGAGCGGGTGCCAGCAGCGTCTCAATTCGTCACTGTCGCGTGTCAGAGTGCTCTAATGGATCCTCCTCATTCGTCGGACAAGAAGAGCGTCATATCGTTCGTTCGGGGCTTTCACGAAGAAGTCCGACCAACGCGTTGGTGGGCGTCCTGTTGTTCTCTTGACATCCCGCGGAACCTAGTCGGTAACGGCTGTCGTCCAACGGGTGTCTGCGAAGCGCATTACGTGGTCGGCCCACCTAGTTTTCGATGACTTGGGCCATACAACAGCGTCTCTAACCGTCGAACTTCAGCGGTTTAACTACCCAAGTTTGAGGTATGGGCCGGCTGGTTTAGTCCGTGTTTTGCATGGCTGTTACTAGTGCCAGCGAAACGACAACTGCAAAGCCCAAAGGCTCACGTTATAGCTGACTACAATCCACTAGCGTGCCTGCACGTCTCTTCGCCGGCAAAAATGCCTGACTTCTCAAATTTCAGGTGTATCGGCTGGTATGCGCTTTGCAAGTGTACGGTCCACTACGACTGGATCTAAATGATGTGATTGACAACTCGACCTTCATTGTTGTTCGAAATGCACTGGAACATGATTTTCCGAAGGATTTGAGTGAGCTTCTTTCCATATCTGATTAATCTGTTTTTAAACGTCTTTCTCCTGGTGTGTTACAGTAACCATTTTCACTTGAAAGGGTCCTACTCTGTTTACACTTAACAAATGCTTAAAAGAGGATGAAGGGCGGCGTTAGTCAGCCTCTTTTTGGGATAAGCCACGCAGTTTACTTCCACGGGATGTCGTGGAATTGAATTTGAATGCTATTTCTCCTACACAGAGCGCGTTATGGCCCCGTTCATACTTCGACGCCAAGCGACGCGACGCCACGTATAGTGGCCGTATTGATTAAGCGACGCGATCGATCAATTCGGCCACTTTACATGCCGTCGCGTCGCTCGGCATCGGAAGTATAAACGGGGCCATAGCGCTGTCAGAGAAGACACCGGCTGTCGCATGTACCCCGAGTAAACGTTCTTGGTTCGGCTATCCAAGCCTTCCATCCTACCGGGGTCGGTAAACTGGTACCCAACTTGTCTGGGAACTATAAAACACCGCCTTGTTCATCCATCGTTTGGCCACCGTGAATCACTGCATAGCTCAAATGTGTATTTAAGTTGGCCCACGATATCCCATAGAGGTAAAATTCGTTGCGCATCCCAAACAGGAGCTGATCAACGCCCTCCTTTATCCTTTATGTATCCATAATTTGGCCTACACAATGACTTGGGATGGCCAACCGCTGAACAACACAATGGTTTTTCTTCGAAATTTAGTAAAGAAGGTGATGAAGAAAGCCGAATGTTCCGACAGCAGTATGGGAACTCCTTGTTCAAAACTCAACATCTTCATTTCATTGGTATTGTTTCAGCTCAGCTCAAAGTTCCGGCCTTAGCACTCTACAGCGCTTTGATGAGGCTGTTTGACACATTGAAAGGTACGTGTTTCTGTTCTACTTCCCTTTCTATCCGTGATAGTTTCTGATGTTTTGTCTCTATTGTGCAAAGTAGATCAGGAGAGGTTTAGACATCCAGAATGGGCTGTTCTGCTTTACTCCCACTAGTTTGCTGAGGAAGCCTAGACTTCTGCATTAAATTGTCGGGGATAATTTGAACACCGCTAAAAAGCTTTTTTCTCGAATTAACTGCATTAATGGCCTGAACGCGTGGTAGTAGAGTCGGAGTATGCGCCGGCTCTCGATTGGTCCCGTGCACTCTATTCTAGGTTCCGGTTCGGGTTTCTATCAAGTCCTTCATCCCTCATGGTTCTGTAGTTGGTACCAGAATTGTCTGATAAAGTTGTTACAGGATGTTTTGTTGCTATTGCGACCAAAACTCCAGTAACATTCCCGTATCATGGGTGAGTGCTGACAGACCTTGAGGATATCGCGAATGTTATGTGCGGTCAAACAGCGCCGGTGGTGTGGGGCGTAGCATCGCTCCAGGAAAGCAGAAGATGCGGGTTCGAGTCCCACCTGGCGCAAGAGCTTTGATCGCAACAAAACATCCTGTAACAACATATAGCCTCTCTACCACCCGCTCCAGTCTTAAGCAAATATGTTAAAACATTGTCTGATAAAGTTTAATAACGAGCACATATATTCATATTTGTTCTTTTTTTATTTGTTGCGCATTCTTGAGCTTGCTCAGCTAGGTGGACTACTTTGTGTTCTACATTTTAGAATAAAGTATGCATCCCCTCTTTAGTTAATTTTGTGAAGGATAGGTCCTTCTGGTTGACGTATGGGCTCTTCTTTGAAGAGCCTTTAATCATTTTGAATGCGCTCCTTGGGATCACATGCTTTGTCACTAAAAACGAGCATCACAATTCAGCGTTTTGAAAATTAGGTCAGCTGTTCTTAAAGAGTAAGGGTAAATAACGGCATTATTCAATCCCTTTTGTGATGCGGCACACATTGATCTTCTACGGGATTTCATCGGAGGTGATTTGAGTGCGTATTTGGCCATACGACATCCCGTAGAAGTAGAATGCGCTGGCGCATCCCACAAGGGATTGATTAACGCAGTCCTTTATCCTTTATCCTTTATTTGGCCATACAATGACTTGCGGTAGCTAGGCAATGGGAAAGTCAGCCTTTTATGCTTCGAAGACAAATCTGGTAGTATTTGCACGTGTATTTCATCACTCCTTATTTTTTTTTAGCAAATTTTCCCTCTCTTGCAAATATAATATTTCATATTTCACGCTATTTCACGCTTTTGAGCTTTGATTTGTTGAGGTTTCTTTTTTGTTTTCTTACTACGATGTATTCCTCACGGTGCTGTGTCAATGACTTTCTTCTATTTTATAAGAAATTTTGTGCGCACATTTGTGTGCAAATAAATAAATAAACGAATAAATAAATTTGCCGACCACGAAGGAATAGCAGGCTTGCTTGGGCTGGACGGGAAATCCGACCCAAGAACCTGAAATCGAGTACGCGTAACAGCTGGCACCTCCTCCGACAGCGCTCCCACCCGCCCAATTGTTACTCTTTAGGTATCACCATTGCTCCCAAGGAGCTTTACCAATACCTGCACCTTTCAGATCCGTTGATCCCATTCAGCTATCACCGCGAGATACGGGTAGCCTGTAGCGACCCAGTTGCGTAAGTGTCTACAGTATTTTTTCAGAACGTTGAAGTGAACCGTTTAAGTCTGCATAATTCAGTTTGTGGAGAATCGTCTCATCCATGCCACCTGTGAATGCGTCAATTCTCGAGTATCTCCTTGATTACCTTCGAGAGTTGATAGCACAACTCCCTTCAGCGGCTGGTGAGCGGCTGTTTGTCTGTCTTAGTGATCCAGTTTCACTTCTTGCAATGGTTGTTTTTTTACGAAATGCTTTCATTTCCTCTTATTGAAGAGCTTTCGTCTGCACGTGTTCTTTCGGCGTAGCCAAGTCTGGCACAGATCTTTGTTACGGCTTACGTCTCGGCGTTGTCGCCTTCTTCTGAGCTAGGAAAACCGAAGTCATTTGTGAAGCTACCCTCTTATATGCCACTTAACTCTGTCAAACCCATTCAAATTCCAGCGCCAAGAATTGTTTTCGTGGACTACGCTTTTTGCAGCAGTGTCTGATCATGAAGTGCACATAACACGAAAAGTTCCTTGAAAAACTTCTAGCGCCAGGCGGGACTCGAACCCGAACCTCCCTCTAACCGGGCGGGAATGCTCTACGCCATTACACCACCGGCGCCGTTTGATCGAACGCAACATCAACATCCACACGTCGTGGGACCGATCAGCACTCACCCGTATCCGGGATGAGCCGGCCGCTGATATCAGCATGGAACCAGTTAAGCTGATGGTCTTGATAGAAACGATTCAAATCAGTTTCTTTAAGCCTCAAGTGGCTGGTATCGAGGTTGTGAGTGCTGATCGGTCCCACGAGGTGTGGATGTTGCGTTCGATCAAACGGCGCCGGTGGTGTAATGGCGTAGAGCATTCCCGCCCGGTTAGAGGGAGGTGCGGGTTCGAGCCCCGCCTGGCGCTAGAAGTTTTGATCGCAACAAAACATCGTTATGACAGCTCACAACCTCGATATCAGCCACTTGAGGCTTAAAGAAACTGATTTGAATCGTTTCTATCAAGACCATCAGCTTAACTGGTTTCATGTGATATCAGCGGCCGGCTCATCCCGGATACGGGTGAGTGCTGATCGGTCCCACGAGGAGTGGATGTTGCGTTCTGTCAAACGGCGCCGGTGGTGTAATGGCGTAGAGCATTTCCGTCCGGTTAGAGGGAGGTGCGGGTTCGAGTCCCGCTTGGAGGTAGAACTTTTGATAGCAACAAAACATCGTTATGACAGCTCACAACCTCGATATCAGCCATTTGAGGCTTAAAGAAACTGATTTGAATCGTTCCTTGAAAAAATTTTCCAAATTGAAAAAATAAACTACATGGCTGTGACACGAAATCGCGTCATACAGTCCCACACAGCCGAAGGGGTGTGACACGACATCGTGTCACGCGGTCGTCAATATGTTAAATAGTCATTGTGTGCTACAGTCGAATTACTATACTTGTCTTATGCATATAAGATGACAGCTCTGTTTCAGATCAATTAGTAGCGTGGGCAGATGTGCTGTTCCGAGGTGGAGCGTTGATGACGACAGTACCACATCTGGAGCCGAGGGTGGTAGCACTGCGAAGTCTATGCGCCTACAGAAGGGATGTGGTCATCTTCGGTGGTTCATAGTAGTCGAAGCGTTCACTAGGTCATTCGCGATTCTGCAGTCTGCTTTATTTATTGATTATTTATTTAATTTATTAATGTACTTCCGCTACTTTGCGTTGATTTGCTCCTTCTAATACGTACATGTGCAGGGTGCCTCAAGCTGTGTGCATTAAGTAGTAGGGAAGAGTCTTTGTGCACTAACAAAAGGAGCCACCGGCGCATGTACTTCGTCGCAGAAATGTCCATGTTCTATGATACGCGCGATTCCGTTTCTTCTGCGCCTTGTTAAGTTGCATTTCCATTAGGGATGAGCAGAGTTACCCCTCGGAGTTCTCTTACTGGGACATTTGCTCTCGAGGGGCCGAACAGGCACTTGCTATTGGGGTGGGAACCTGTTTCTATGTATATACAGTATATGCATATGTGTATACATGCGTATATATAGTGTACTCCTACTTATATACGTGTGCACGTATATATTTAGGTACGAGCTGGATATATGTGGATATATGGCTGCTCAAGCATCCTGCAACACTCCAGCAACAGGAGCCGACCCTTAAACCCAATGGTATACTCCCACAGGAGCGTCAACGGACGGAAGGGAATCGCGCCGGGACCCCTCACCTGGCCAATCGGCGCAGCCCGCCACACCCACTGCAACAGGTTCTCACCCCAATAGCAAGCAGTTGTTCGGCCCGTCGAAATCGAGTATCCGAGTAGGTGGAAGAAGGCGTGCGATAACGTCCACTCTTCGCGAAGAAGTCGATGTATTGTCTTATAAGCCAAAGCTATATGACTGACTGTTAGGCCGAATCGTCTTCAGAAGCCTTGAGAATTGAGAACTTCCATATCTACTCGTCTCTGTGCTGTCTTTAAGGAGTGCCAAAGTGTCGTAGCGTGTGCTCTGGGTTGGTAATCAGTGATGGTAGATTATTGTTACCTTAGTTTTCTCGATACTTTCCCAACAGGTGGGGGGGCCACATGTGCAATTCTGTGTGATTTTCGCGTGACGTCTGGAGCGCTACCCAATTTTACACACTTATCAGTGGGGATTTTAGAGATTTTAGCGTCTCCTTAAGGTTTTAGCGCATTTCTAAAGCCCACCTTTAATCTTTTAAATCACAAAATAAAGAAAGAGTAGGGAAAAGACAACGGTATAGTTAACAAGGCGCGAAAATAGGACTATAGAAGAATCAAAGAAACAGATATTTGGTTTTGGTTCCATAAACGGACAGCAATTACAATTTTCAAGTCAAATTGGAAACTTCTGAACCAAACTGAACATCTTCCAAATCAAAACGAGCGTTGTTCAGATTAACGCATACATTCTTTAAAGGGATTAAAATAAATTTTTGTCTTAGAAAACTTCGATTTTACTTTCCTAAAAAAAATATTATTTGCCTGCCAAAAGTAGGCAGTGTTTTTTCTTTATTCGTCGAGTTTCAAACACTGTGTTTACCTTTTTTGGGACGGGTGAATTATAAACTTTTATTGATAATAATGGTAATAGTAAGTTTTACTGAAAAAAATTTATTTTGACCTTCTTAGGGAGCGTCTACTTTAATCAGGAAGACGATCGCATCGAATTGGAAGATGTTCAGTTTGGTGTTAAAAGTGTCGGGCTTGCTTTGAAAAATGTCCAGTTTGTAACCTCAAAGTGGTCAATGGAGGGATTTAAGAAGTAGATCAAAGTTCGGCGTCTTTTATATGAAACTGCGTATCGCCACAATTAAGTAGTCGACGCCCCCCCCCCCAATTAGGTGCAGCAGGGGCAGCAAGCAGCACCCAGCGTGAAGATAGCTCTCTCTAACTGGCACTTTCTCATTGTAGCGAATGTTAGGGGAAGCCAACCAGGGGCCAGATTCATCAACCGCTTACCGCCCTCTAACGGTGAAAATACCACCAAAACCCTTGATATGACATTCATCAGAATCATGTTTGGTGGCACTTTCACCATTAGGCCATACTTCTTTCTTTCCATTTGTTCATACTTCGCGACAAGAGCGACTGGAGCGACTGGGGCGACGGATGTAGTGTGGTTTACGTAAATAATTACGCATTTCATACCACGTTCGTCGCGAACGGAGTGTGGAGTACGCAATTATTTACGTACACCACACTATGTCCGTCGCCCCAGTCGCTCCAGTCGCTCTTGTCGCGAAGTATGAACAGGCCCTTAGAAGACGACAAGCGGTTGATGAATCTGGCCCCAGTATATGTGAGCTTCCTATGCTTGTCTGGATCGGGCAACAAGTGACCAACGTTTCAAATGTAAAAGCATACACGAAAGAGCCTCACCCCCACAGATAGGGAAAGTATGAATTCGTCTTCTAAAGGGCCGTTTATACTTCGACGCCGATCGACACGATGCCACGTATTGTGGCCACATTGATCGAGCGACGCGATCGATCATTTTGGGCACTGTACGTGCCATCAATTCGCTCGGCGTCAGAAGTATAAACGGGGCCTAGGCGTTTGCTTCCATTGAATACCAGCCTAGAGTGTTTTGCGTTTCTATTCACAGTCTACTATTTCGTAGGTCGATAATAAGGTCACAGTTACATCATTAATTAACGAGTATAAGCGATAGCGATAGTGGTAAAGATATGATGTGCCTCCATCCAGTTTAGCGTACCAGTGTCGTTTTATACGGTAGATTTTGACTGTTCTATACATAGCACCGCTCGGTTTAGCCCCTATGTCAGCACTTTGTACTTCGTCATATACCGTACCTCTGGGCTCGTTTACCGTAACCGCCGGCATTAAGGAGATTCTCAGTCCTCTCCGATGTCGAGACGAACTTTTCAACAGGATTTGCTCTGTACTCGCAGTATTCCCTTCTTCACAAGTCAGGTCATAAAGGCCATAACGATCTTGGCTTTGTACTAGTTTTGTTCTAATGGTAGTAACCCCTTTAAAAAGTTGACTACCGTCGAGAGAATTCGATGTTGATTTTGTCGTGCAGTGCTGTCAGTATTCTATGTGCATCGTGATGAGTTTGTGATAAGTGCATTTCTAAATTATTGATTGTTTGTTCTATTCGACAGTGTTTGAATTCATGTGCGAACGTGACATAAACAGTTGCTGCTCGTTCCGCGTTCACTGGCAGATAAATGATCGTTTCATCGATAATTATCTGTAGCCTCTGTAAGAATTCTTTATGTCGATTTGTAAGCATGAACCATGTCTTTAGCAGAAAATGGCATGGTTGCTGACGGACCTCAAGAAGAGAGTAAACGATGTGGTTTCGTCGATCGATGCATCAATGAAAGAAGATTTGTCGGTTAGCGAAAAGGAACAGGTGGTAGGTGGTTTTCTATCTAGGGCCGGATTCATCAACGACTTACAGAGATTTGACAGAGAAATTACAGCGGAAACTCCTAAAAAAACGCGAATTAACGCGACTTATCAACCAATGGTATCGGTGAAATGTTGGCGTTATCAGGGATTTCGGGTGTAATTTTTCCGTTAAATCTCTGTAAGTCGTTTACGAGTCTGGCACCTGGTTGGCGTAATCTTATTGCGCAGCATTGTCCACCCTTCACCCCCAATTTTTCGAACCAGGGGTGAGCGTGGAATTCTGCTCGCTAATTTTTTTTTGCTTTATAGGGCGTAGCATCGCTGCCCGGAAAGCAGAAGATGCAGGTTCGAGTCTTGCCTGGCACAACAGTTTTATTTATTTGTTTATTTATTGATTTATTCTGTACCTGAACAGCCACGCAATTACAATTAAGAAACACAACTACACCAAGAACAACTCAACACACAACAGCGGCTGAGTAAGTAAGTTATTGTACAGTAGGCTATTCTAAACAACAAGCCCAAACCTCAAAGCAGCAGCAAATTATACATTTAACATTGACTCTGCATTTGACGTTGGTGTGTGTCGAATCACCCTCCTCAGTGATACAACCAGTTTTGCCATATTTGAATTATAAATGAGAACTAATGTAGATATCATTATATCATTATATATAACAGTCGAATGGTATACACTTCCTTATTCACTGCTACGGAGTATGGCGGTGGTCAAATATGGTAAGTCTTTCAATATATATATATATATATATATATATATATATATATATATATATATATATATATATATATATATATATATATATATATATATATATATATATATATATATATATATATATATATAGCTGTTCTTGTTATAAATAAAAATAATTGATAAAAGTAATAAAAGTAATAAATAATAAATAATAAAAGTAATAAATAATAAATAATAAAAGAAAATAAATAAAATAGGATTAAATAATAAATAAATAAACTACCCTAATAATAATCAATCTTTATAATGGTGATTACAATAAATACTATAATAACACATTTTAAGTAGTCACATTGAACTTATAAATCATATTTTATTACCTCTTTCAATTGTACCTCATGGTTTACTTAACTTATCTTTTTACTCCTTATTTATTTTCACTTTCTGATTCTACTTCTCTCAAATGTCTCTAGTTCTTTATCTTTCCTTCTTCACTCTTTCTCATCTTTTTTCATTTGTTCTCTCTTCCATTTTCGCTCTCCTATCTCTTTCTTTTATAGACAGATTTTAAAGAAATCTTAACATATACTCCTCTTCTTCACTGAAGAGCCACGGGAGGAGTATAACACAAAGGTTCGTCTGAAGGTAGTGGCGAAACGAACCTTTTTATATGTTTATATTTTGTGACATACCATTCTCTTAATTAATTATAATTTTTAAAAATTCTATTATTTTACACCTTTCTTCACTTCTACGAATTTTACATTTTGCTATGTTTATATTATAAGCAAATATACAGAAACAGCAACAAATTATAGTACACTATAAAGTCTCCTGAAAGTACCTGCCAGCTAGTTTCTTGAATTGTCTTAGACTGCTTGGTTAGTTCTTGGTTCTTGGAAAGCTTCAGAAATTCAACCCCTGCTCGATTTGTGAAAAATGAGGATCGCACATTGTTTTTTGCTGTGGGCACTTGGATTTTCCATTGGTCAGCCCTTGTGTAAGAAGGAAAGACCGAATAGAACTCTTGAAGAGGAAGGCGAACCATACCATTTATCAACTTAAATATCATGATTAGGTTCTGTTCAGATACAGCAAAGCAAAGGAAGCGGTGAGGCACGTGAATCTGTGGAGGACGAGACGAGCAACGAGCCAGTGGAGAAGCAGAAAGTAAAAATCGAGGATTTGCAAGAAAAGGGCAAGGCATTCGCTTGTAAGTTGTATAGCTTAGTAGTAGATGTCATAAGGAATATCAATTGTCCTGTATTACTTAAGCGAAACTACTTGTGTATGCGAAAGACACGACAACGAAGGCAACGAAAGGAATTGTGGCCGTGAAGAAGGCCGTCGTAGATAATGTGAGTTGCGTTGTTCCTATTACTGACTGGATTATTGGAAACGTGTCTCGTCGAAAAGAAACCCATCCTATTTTTCTATTAGGTTGGTGCATAAGTTCTCGGACATTTGATCCCTCCTGAATTGAAAGTGCATTTTCCCGCCAAATTTCTCACATGTATCAACGCGTAAATGATCGATCGATAGAGAAAGAAAAGGGCTACAAAACTGTTCCTAACATTTACTTCTGCGTTGTTAACGTCAGCTATTATGGCTAAGCAATTCATCCCAACTGAGACGCATATTCGGCACGTCATGTTATTCCTGCATCAGTCTGGCCTCAATGCCAACGAATCGTATCGTCGCCTGAAGGATGTTTACAACGAGAGTGCTCCTGCTCGAAGTACTGTGTACCAGTGGTTCTCGGAGCTTGCAGTTGGCGAATTCTCCGTTGAAGGTAATGAACGAGAAGGGCGCCCGATGACACTGGATTTGGATGGCCTCCGAAGTAGAGTGGAAGCGGGCCCATACCAAACCACTCGCGGACTATCAAGCACTCTTGGTGTTAGTCACTCAACAGTCGTTCGAGGATTGAAGTCGATTGGCAAGGTGCAAAAATTGGGTCGCTGGGTACCTCACGACTTGACACAAGATGACATGGATCGCAGAGCCGATGTCGCTCTGTCTCTCCTTACCCTCAGACGTACCCACGGATGGCTGGACAACCTTGTCACCGGGGATGAGAAGTGGATACTCTACTCTAATTATCACCGGCCTGCACAGTGGGTTGACGCAACTGGAGAGGCAGAGGACGTTCCGAAACCCGACCTTCACGTGAAAAAGGTGATGCTATGCATTTGGTGGTGCGTTTTTGGCGCAGAATACTGGAAGCTGCTGGACGAAGGGATAACAGTGACGGCAGAGGTTTACGTCAACCAACAGAGGGTTGAGAGCCCACCTTCAAACCACACGAGGAGAGCAAGTGAAGGTGTATTTTGAACACGACAACGCTAGACCGCAGATTGCTAGAGCGACGGCGGCTGAGTTGGCGGACCACGGATGGACCGTTCTTCCACATCCACCTTACCAGATCTCGTTCCTTCTGATTATCATTCGTTTTCAAGCCTTCAACGCTATTTGGACGGCCAGCAATTTAGGAACCGAGAGGATGTCAAGGAGGCACTGCTCACATTTTTCGAATCACGACCGGCCACGTTTTGGAGAAAAGGCATTCATGACTTGCCAGCACGTTGGCGAAAGACGTTTGATGTAAAGTGTGGTTACTTCAAATGATTTGATATTGTTGTTCGCATGTTGTGATAATAAATATTTCATGCCCCAAATGTCCGAGAACTTATGCACTAACTTAATATAACGCTCTGCCGTCGGTGAGCGTAGTTGTTGTTCTATTATAAGGGCACTTTTTTAAACTTAATTGCACACTCTTCTAAGCTAGGTTGACGTTTTAAAAATCGTAATGAACACTTCAGATCAAAAGGAGCGTCTTTCAAATTAGACTGGAGACTATCCGAGACAATTAGGATATTTTTTGCTTAAAGAAAAATTTAGAATGACTTTGAAATTTTTTAATCCATCTGCCCCAATACACCACTTGAAATTTTAGAAAATTTTAAGGAGGAATTTTAATGAAAAATAATGGTTTATAAGTTGTCGACTCCTAGTGTAGGAGACAGCTGGCTTCTACCGCCTGCACCACCTACAGATTATTGTGTGGTATTTCCTGAAGCTAACTGAAGGCGTTTTATTTTTAGACGATCATTGGCGAGTTGGATCGCGAACAGGATGCGTTTGTGGCCGAGGTTGCTGCCAAGCAGTTGCCTTCTGTCATTGAACCATGGGATGGATTGTCGGATTGGGAGTTTGCGAAGAGGAAGATTCTTGCCCTGTCTCTTGTAAGTAGAGCGAACATTATCATCATTATGTGGACATTGGACTCGAAACAATACTGTGGTGTTGATCACAAATCTGACCCTTTTGACAATTTAGAGTGAAATAAATGTGTAGGAGATGTGTAGGAAGCAATTTGGTGAAGGAGACAGGGTTATGAAAAAATGCAAGAATAGTGCATACACGGGAGTCGAACATTTGGCCTAGCACCTTTGAACCAGTCTCGCACCCTGCTGAGCCACCGACCCGCGGAGCCTTTTCGCTGCGTCCCGTGCAACAGCGCGCACGCATGCTCGTGGGCACGTGCTGACGGTGCGCTACAGTACCCCCGCCTTCGAGGGCCCGTAGCTCTTTTGGATCAAGGACTCAGCAAAAACGAAACATGTTTTTCTACCATATGAAGACTGGAGATTCTCGCAGTACTATCCATTTCCCCCGTTCAGACCTACGCCTGAAACACTTCCCTGGTCAGTAACCAGAAAATCTAGGATAACTAGGTGCTTCAGCCGTCTGTTGCTTTAAAGCCTCTCTATCCCACATTTGAAGGAGGATGATCGTGTACTGAGTCATTATTTGTCGTCAGAATTCATCCGTGTAGTACATGATTTCCCCATTTCAAACGACATTTAAGGATCCCTCCAACTTCACCCGTGAATCGCCGAGAGAATGTGACTTTGACGCAACGACACAGCAGGCAATGGCGAAGCGGCTAATCGAGATCGATCCCAACCTTCGTCGTGTTCGCTTCGAACTCGTTCCCAAGCAGTACGTTGCCTGTCATTCACATTGAAGGACAGTTTTATCATCTTAAAGTTGCCTCTTCAGATTGAGCGAGGAGAAATTCTGGCGCAACTACTTCTATCGTATCTCACTGATCAGGCGGTCACTTGCTGGTGCAGCAGAAGGACTCGTCACGGCGAGGAGAGCTACACCTGTGGAGGTAAAAATAGAGGCTTAGCACCCTTAAGAAGGGGGTTTAAAGTCACCCAGCTTAAGTCTCTTCTCGTAAAGGTCGATGAACAACAGGCAACTACGCTGAAGAATGCTACTTCCGACAGTTCTTCGGATTCGGATGACACTGAAGAGGAACTGAATGAGAAAATAACCACGCCCTTAGGTGAGTACTGTTTCCTGGGCGTCAGCCCTAGTTTATACTTGCGTCGCTGCACAGCGCGGCCTCATGGTCGGATAGATATCGACCGCGCGGCGCGATAAGTCGATATCTATAGCAATCATGATGCGGCGCCGCGTGGCGGCACAAGTATAGACTAGGGCTTAGGCATGCACAGGTTGAGTTGTTTCTAAATGTTATGGAGTGCTTTTCAGATGAAGACTGGGAGCGGGAGATACTGTCGGAACTGAACGAGTATGAATTAGTGGCGGAGAAGGACGAGAAGACCGAGGAGCAGTGGGAAGCGGAGATTCAGGAACTACTGAATTCGAAGGAGTAGACGCTGGTTCTTCCTTCATATGTCTTTATTTCCGACTTACTTCTTCATCAGTCATCTGATTTTCTTAAACCAATGTTCCTTGTGTCCATGTAATGTTCATATGCCGTGTACATACTATTATATCTTAACTGTATTGCTGTGATATTAGATACGGATGTGATTATGTGTCTATGTGCGGTGATTTTGTCTGAGTGTCCAGAATAAAGAGGTCCTAATTGGTTTGCTTGCGCGTGCAACTGTTTAAAAGTTATTGGTTCGGGCGCCTCCCAGGCCAACCAAACCTTCCTCAGCGTCTTCTCTGCGGCTGTGACGGTTTTGTCTGAGAAGGATAGAACACTGACTTGTCCATCGGTTGGCCACCGCAAGTCATTACAT
This sequence comes from Heligmosomoides polygyrus bakeri, assembly GCA_947359475.1. Classification (NCBI taxonomy): domain Eukaryota; kingdom Metazoa; phylum Nematoda; class Chromadorea; order Rhabditida; family Heligmosomidae; genus Heligmosomoides; species Heligmosomoides polygyrus. The sequence goes on along the minus strand of OX375869.1, from coordinate 94,762,311 downwards.
GGCCAAATAGGCATTCAAGTTGCCTTTCGTAGGAGTAGAATGCATGGCGCATGGATTGACTAACGAGCCCGGAGCGCTATGTTTTCTCTTTTGATCCATTGATCTCATGGTTAGTTAATCGTAGATTCACTCGAGCGGCTCCGTTGGTCCCGCTCTCGTGCCAGCGGAGTAGCCCAGTGGACTCTTTCCCCTATGCTTACGAAGAACGTTGCCCAAATAAGCATCGAGAAGGTGGATCCACGGAATTACTGCTTGTCCCACCAATTAAGGGGTGCCGCCTGTAGCGCTTCCGATGACCCCATTTGATCGCAGACTTCCTCGAGCGGCTCCGTTGGTCCCTCTCTCGTGCCAGCACAGTAGCCCAGTGGACTCTTTCCCCAACGGTTACGAAGGTACCAGGCCTGTCTGGAAAGGAAAAACCACTGACTTGTTCATCGGCCAACCACCGAGGCCAAATACACATTCAAATTGCCTCCACTATTCCCACTGAATTATTAGCTTGTCCGGAAAGTTTTTAGACTCATTGCATGATAATAAAGAAAATTCAAAGCGTAGTGAATAAAATTACACATTTTTCTTTTTCAAAAAGGTTTGTTTCACCACCTACCTTCAGACGAACCTTTTTGTTATAACACCTTCCCGGTGGCTCATCAGTGAAGAGGAAGGTGCTACAACATTTTTGGACGTGCAAATTATTAATTTACAAATTCAATTTCTGATAATTTTAATGTTAATTAAACTTAAAATTTTTTAAAATTTTATTTTTATATTTTATGTTTAGTTTAAAAGTTTATTATATTGATATATAATTTATTTTACTAACATTTGGAATTAAGTTAAAATTATAAAGGTTTTTGAACTCACATTAATCGATCAGCTGACGATCAGCCGACTCTAGTCTTCGCTTTGACAAAAATAACTCAACTGTAGTACAGTATTCGCTATCAGAACGGATAACTCGTATCATTCCACAGTGTAAGTCATTTTGCTTTGCTAGGAACGATATCACGGCGGCATTATTTTCTATCTTAATCTTGTTTTTTGGCTTTAATTTATTATTTTCAAATTTAAATGATTGATTTAAGTTTTGTATTAAATTACAAAAGCAAAGTTTCATGAATATAAACATACAAATATGTGAACAATTTAATGACGAGTATATTTCATTAAAGTTTCAAATTCAGCTTAATATTTTCACAAAGTTTATAGCCTTTTTGTTATGGTCTAGCAAGTTGTATTTATACAATATTTGTCTATTTTTAAAAATACTTTGTCCACTGACGATAAAATTTCTATTAAATCCATTATTTACAAGAACTTTATAAAAATCTTCTAATTTATTACAAAAATATTCAAATTTTGAGCAAGCATTTGCTATTCTAAGGATTTCTGTGTATATGACGTTACGTTTAACTCTGACAGAAACTTCCATGTGTGGGAACCTATTAACTTTAAAGTTAAAAGAATCTGTTTTATTATACAAGTTGGTTTCTACTTGGTTATTTAAATTTTTAAGGTTAGATCCAGATAATTACACGTGTTCAGTGGTATGTGTCTTTTTAAAGGCAAGTATGTTTTTGTACACTAATCCAAGAGTATTGTCTATGAGGTCTTCAGTAAAGTTATGAATTATAAGTATGTCATCCATGTATCTAAATGGTTTAAATAACTGATGTCCTTCTAAAGTTATATTTTTGGAATATTCAAATTCAAACATAGACATTGTTAAATCTGCAAGTAAAGGGCTAAAATTTCTTCCTTGTGGTACTCCTTTATTTTGTTTGTAAATCATACCAGCAAATATACAGTAGCTATTTTTTAGTAGATAGTCGATGAAATATAGAAGATCAGAAGGTTTGTAGTATCTGAATCTATTATCTTTATCAGAAGTGTCCGTGTAAAAAACATTGAAGCTGTTGCTAGCAATGAAATTTTTACCAGAGTCTTTGAAACAAATGCTAATAAGGTTTTTCATTTTTTCATTAATAGTATCATGAGGTATCTGTAAAAACTGCTGAATATAGTTTGACATTTTCTGAATCAAAACTTGAAAGTTCTTGTATTATGTTTGAGTTATTAATAGACCAGCACGTTTTAATCGTTCTGGAATTGTTAGCTACAATATTTGCGTAATTAATAAAATGAGTTTTTAGGTGAGAAAATATGCAACAAAGTTCTAGTGCTAGTGACTTAACACTACTATTGTATGCACCAGTAATAAACCTGATTTTGATTGGGTCTTTATGAAGCTTTGGTAGAGAATAAATAGTTGGCAAATCTCCTTCTGTTTCAATTTTTAATTTGTTTGTAATTTGGAAATGTTGATTTTTTGAATGACTGACATTTTATTGGTGTTGTTTAGGTTAATATAGGTATTACTTGTATTAACATTCACTAATATTTTTGCTTTATTATCATATACAACACCCATTTCTTTCATTAAATTGATTATGTAGAATTTTTTGCAAATAATGCCGTAATTATTGCTTGCTTTATCTAAGGGGCAAATTATAAAATCATTTTGAATTTCACGAATTGCACGAAAAGGTATGTGATCTTTTCTCCAAATGTTGTAACTATTTAGCAATGGTTTTATTATATGGTATTGTAAATTGAAGAAATTTCTTAACTCCAGTATTTTTTCTTGCTGCACCCTATAGAATCGCCTTATTTGATTAACTACTTTTTCAACAGTACCTTGATATGTATTACATATATCATCTCTAGTATATTCCAATTTTGGTCTAAACTTTGTGCCTTTTCTAAGTATTTCTTCTTTCTAAGTTGTTTGTTCTCTATAATATCCATGTTTCCTATGATTATATGTTCATGAAAGGATCTATAAGGCCACTATATTTGTGATGTCGTGTGTTACAAATGCAACCTTTATTTAGTATTTCTTTGCAGTTTTCTAAATTGATATTCTTAAGAAATTTATTGTAGTTAAATATAATACTAGATATTGGTAGTTTATGGGTGAAAACGACTCTGAAGGGTGTGAAGCTTATATTTGAACTATTTTTGATCGTTTCTTTGACTTTAATGTCGTTAAATATCTTGTTGAAGTTAATGCGGTCAAAAATGTTACCTTTATACTCCATGTCTATATATTTAAATGTATTTTTGGATTGTTGATTGGTGTTTTCTTTTCCGCTGTATTTGATATGTGCCAACAAACATAACACCATAAGCTTCCTATTTTGACTAACGTTTCTAAGAAAATCCGATGTTGAACTAAGATTAACGAGTGTCTTTAAACTTTGTTTGTTTAAATTTTTAATTCTATTATATATATCTGGTGTTTTTACATTCTCTTCACTGGTAATATATTGTAGAAAATTGTCAATATTGTACTGAGAAGCGTTTTTGCATCTCTTTTTGTTTCTTCTGTTTATTCTTTGTTTTATAATTTGGAGTGAATAAAAAGGAAGATTAGTTTTATAGTTAAGCGGATTACTAATATTAGATATATTACCATAACCTTTGATGTTATCGTTCAATCCAAATGGGTAAGCACTATTAAGGAGTTTGATCCAGAACAGTTCTTTGCTGAACAACTTGTTTTTATCTGTATTTTCTTCCAATGAGTCTAACACTGTTCACTGTCTAACGTTCAAAACAACGTATCTTTGCTAGCTGAAGTCGTTCATGTCCTGTAACTGTCAGCATCATGGGCGATATACTATCTCCTGCCCAGTGGTGCCTTCGCGATGGACGACAAGAAGATGCTCTACCGACCAGCTCTCCCTCTACAGTACCGCTCCGGCCGATCCGCGAACGAGGCCCATCGCTTTCTACGGGAGACAATGAAGGAGCAAGTCGAGCTCGGGCGACGTGCTTCAATTGGTCCCGCAAGTTTGAAGCGCAGGTCGACCACATACGCAGAACAGACAGCTCGTACTCGCCACCTGCGGTACTCGACCTGATCTTTCTGTACGCGAACTTTCAAACCTTACAAAGTCGCGAAGTTGCCTCGAGCCTTGATGTCTCAGGACAAACGGAAGCGTGTTGATACCTGCACTTTTCTCCTCAAGCGTCGCCATACATTTGCTTGAATCGACTCGATGGCCACGATGGATGAAAAGTACTGCGTCTACGACAATATGGGGCGTCGCAAGCACTGCGTGGACGTCGATGAGTTGCGTCAACCGCAGCCGAAACTTCCTGATCACGACAAAAAGGAGTTGTTTTCCTTCTGGTGGGACATCAGTGTCCTATTATTCGGGAATTGATTCCTACCGGTTCCATGGTAGACTCGAACGTGTTCTGCGCTCAGCTGGAGAAAATGAGCGAAATCTTACGTAATCGCAATCCCAGAAGAGGAAAATCCTTCTTCTCATGGATAACGCCAGACCACACACAGCAAAGAATACGCAGAAGAAATTGGAGGAGCTCGGGATTGAACTGGTACCCCATATACTCACCAGATCTTGCACCCAGTGACTACCACGTTTTCCGGCCGCTGCAGTCTTTCTTAGCTGGAAAAAAGTTCGCAAATAGGGAGGAGGTCAAAAGTGGTGTCAACAACTTCTTGCTGTCCAAGTCTCCGGAGTTCTTTGCTCGCGGTATTCGCTTTCTACCGGAAAAATGGCAATATGTGATAGATCATAATAGTGAGTATTTTGTTGAATGATAGCGGTTGTTAGTGAAACTATTAACTGCACAATGTTCTCCGACATTAATCTAAAAACTTTCCGGGTAACCTAGTAGAATGCGTGGCGCATCCTGAGTAGGACTGACTGACGCGGACCTTTATTCTTTATATGGGAGCATTTTCCTCATAGACAGTAGGTGGTATAGGTGACGTGACGAGGAAGCGAGAGTACTGATTGGCATACGTTTTCTAGGTTTCTCGTAAAACGTTATCTTATCGGAAAGAGGGTGCAGCTACGGCTCTGCAGGCGGCTCTCGTCTGGCTTTTCTCCGCCATCCATTTGAGCACAAACAACTCTCTACAGCCATTGGCCAGCCTTCAGTGTTCTGCACTAACAGTCAGAGATCCGCACTGGTCGATGCCGTGCCGAGAGGAATTCTCGTTCGTTGAAAAACAGCCGCCATCATTCCGCATCTCGACAAAAACACGACCTCTTGTCGTATCCACCAGCTGTACTCTGACAATGACCGCTGGAAAAGAACTGGTTTTTCACCATTTTGTCATTGAATGCAGCGACATTCTACCAGTAGTCACTTGACGCGACACCTTACAGTTGCAGGTGCTGCTCTGTCATCAACAAGAACCAGAATGGGTGGCTGTTCTCGTTGATGTCGTCTACCCTTAAGTGCGGATTAGTGGCGATCGGCGATTTGCTTCGGCGGGGTAGCCGCTGACATCTGCTTTTGTTCCCGTCGTGTGCCAGAGTGGCCCAATAGGTTCACCACTGTTGGTTGGTCCTTCGCTGCTCCCGCCCTCTACAGCTTCCCGCCTACAAGGATCGAGTGTATATGAACGGTTGGGTAAATTGGGTAGAAGCGCCGCCACTTCAAGGCTACGCCCGCCGCTGTTGCCGCGCTCGAAAAGTATGCGGAAACATTAATACTCCCGCCGCGCAGCGACGCGTCAATTTTGAAGCGCAGACGGGCCGTCTTCGGAGTGCCGTCAGCCGTTCATCATTGGGCCGCGGCGCGCCTGTTCATTCTGTGGCGAGATTCGCGGAATACCGTATCCCGAGATTCCGTCAGATGAAGTGCTTTAGGCCCCGTTTATACTTTCGACGCCGAGCGACGCGACGGCATGTATAGTATCCAAAGTACATCTTAGTATTTCACCTTTCTACTTTTGTGAGTTCTTCTGTTGCTCTTTACTTTGGTATCTTGTTATGGAGCTGCTTACTTTTTGTTGTTTTTACGCTGTGTTTTTTTTTTGTTCAGAATTAGATCTGTCTTTTTGTTTTACTTTATGACGTGCACAATGTTATGCGCACCCTTGAGTGCAGTAAATAAATCAATAAATAGTGACCAAATTGATCGACTGCGTCGTCCGATCAATGTGGCCACAATACGTGGCGTCGCATCGCTCAGCGTCGAACTATAAACGGGGCTTTCTGGTGGCGGAGCATAGATGCGATGCCGGGAAAAATCGCCATCTATGTCATTCATAGTATCGCACCGGAAGTGGAAACTAGCCCTTAGGGATCGTTTAGTATGCACGCGACGTTTAGTGTACACGCGACACCGCCGCTCACCGCAAAAGTGTGTGAAGGCCTTAGGCCTTTGTCATACCATCGCTCACACCGAGCGACGCCTAATGATATGCACCCATATCGATTCCATCGCGCCGCCCGATTTATACTTCCGACGCCGAGTGACGCGGTGGCATGCGTAGTGGCCGAATTGAAAGATTGCGTCGCTGGATCAATGTGACCACAGTACGTGGCGTCGCGTCGCTCGGCGTCGAAGTATAAACGGTCCCTAAACGATCCCCTTGGGCCGGTTTACATGTTGACGTCAAGGGGCGCGACGCCACGTATTGTGGACGCATTGATCCAGCGACGCGATCGATCAGTTTGGCCACTATACATGCCGTCGGGTCGCTCGGCGTCGGAGGTATAAACCGGCCTTTAGGCCTCGTCCATACTTCTCGTCGCCGCTATGGAATAGCTGCGATAGGTTTTGCGGAGCCACGCAAAACGATGTGGAGTTCCCAGTGCTGGCCGCATTGCTCGTCGCTTGCAAGGGAGCGAGACGGCAATCTGCCCAGGTCCAACGATGAGCACCTCACGCGGCGCGAAAATGTATGCCACGCCGACTATGGACGTGGGAAGCCATCGCGCATGTTGGTCGCCACTGTTGCGACTGATGCGGTGAAGCTCCCTTTAATTATCCGGTCGTGCGAGGAGGAATGGTCGTAAACTGAGCACCGCGATGGCATCGCGACAATGGAAGTATGTCACCGGCCTTAGGGCCCGTTTATACATCGACTCCGAGCGACGCGACGCCACGTATTGCGGCCACATTGGTCGAGCGATGCGATCGATCAATTTGGCCATTGTACATGTCGTCGCGTCGCTCGGCGTCGAAAGTATAAACGGGGTTTTAGTCCGGAAACAGTCTTGCGGAAGCGCTCCGCGATCTTCTCCGTTTCGCTCCTATCGTGGTGAGGCCTACGGTGGGAGCTGACATCACCACGACAGAAGCTGCGCCGCGGGCGAGTCGGCGCGATGCCGCGACGTGGCGCGACGTGTCACGAGAGGAGACGCAGTTCTCGGCGGCGCCGCACCGCTAAGTGGCGTGGTCCACTTCAAGCCGTCCCGGTTACGGGGTAGGACCAGAAATCTTTTTTCGATTTGATGAAATTTTAAGGGCCCTCTCATTGACGAAAAGCTGACCAAAAAGCGGACGACATGGATGACATTGTATCTTAGAGCCTGTTTATACTATATGAGCTACTCGTCGCCCGTGCAAAACATGCATACCAATTAAACCGAGCGAGCGCCGCCGAAAAGTGTTCATACTCGAGCGCCAGCGCTGTCGCTCCAGTCGCTCTTGTCGCTCTAGTCGCTCCAGTCGCTGCTGTCGCCTGTTCATACTTCCGCGCGCTGCGCCCTCGTCGCTCCCGTCGCCCGTGCAAAACATGCTAATCGGTCGCGCGCCGCCGAAAAGTGCTCATGCTCGAACGTCGACGCTGTCGCCCCAGTCGCTTTTGTCGCTCTAGTCGCTCCAGTCGCTGCTGTTGCCTCTTCATACTTCCGCGCGCTAAGCACGCCACGCACGCTGCGCTCTCGTCGCTTTCGTTGCTGCTGTCGCGAAGTATGAACAGGCCCTTATGAAGCGGTCGCTCCAGACAACGCAACAGTACGCAGTGTTGCGTACAGTAGTCCTCTTGCGGAACGACGGCTGACAGATCACCGATGGGTCTCCACCCGGCTTTAGAGTTCCGTGGCCGCACTTAGAGAGTTCACCCAGCTGTCAAATCCCTCCAGCCAGCTCCATATCTCAGTCGCCGCCCTCCTATTCGTTCTTCAGCCGGCTCGTGATGAACACCAACACTGATAACTGGTTGCCGTGTCAACAGGTCGATAAAGAAAAGTGTTCTCGTCTGTCGGGCGTACGGTAATCATGCTGCTGAGGACTGTGCAATCCGTCCACCTGCTGGGAGCGCTAGAGCGCGTCGTCGTCGAATCGTCGCCAATTGATCGTTCTTCATGGGGGGGGGGGGCGAAGAGGTGCACTTTCCGCTCCAGTCGCTGCGGTCGCTCGGGGGGTACATCGTGGCCAGATGCGCGAACAGTACCGTTGCTCCATGCATCTGCGGACGGCGTTCACATGCACCTCACATGCAGCGCCCACCCAGCGGCGGCGGCCGCAACGGCGATGTTGTTGTGCAATTGCGCGTCGATCGCGGCGCGCAGTCCGAGCATGCACTCTGTAGGACCGCCCTCGGTCGGCCGACGGTCCCGCCCCGCTACGGTTGTTGTTGAGCGCTCGCTGCTGCTACTGCTCTGACTGCTACTACTACTACTGCTGCCGGTCGATGTGCGAGTGCTGGAGACGACGATGATTGACTGCGGCTCGGTGTTTCGCGATCGGAAAAAGTCCTGCGGTGAGTACGGTCCGTGCGCTTTCGGATGCGTGGTCCCGCCACGAACCCCTCCTCCCTTGTCTCTATACATTTAGTATCTTCCTTGAGACGATCTGGCCCTGAAGTCCTACCATATATGAAGAAGTTAATTCCTCCACTCGCGACTAAATTGCCAAAGGTAGCGGCGAGTTGTCTTAAGGCCGCCACAGACTTCTGCGGCGCCGCTCGGCGGCGCCGCTCAGCGGCGCCGCTGGCGGCACCGCTGGAGGCGAGCTCTGCGTCTCTGCCCTATGGTTAAGCATAGGGCAGCGGTGCCGCCGTTGCCGCCGGCCGGCCAGCGGCGCCTCCCAGCGGCGCCGCTGGAGGCGAGCTCTGCGTCTCTGCCCTATGGTTAAGCATAGGGCAGCGGCGCCGCCGAGCGGCGCCGCAGAAGTCTGTGGCGGCCTATACAGTATCCAGGGGTCCGTCGCGGGACCACTTGCTCTGTTAACTCGTCGATCGATAGGGTGCGCCCATTTTCTTCAGTTTTCACAGGTTTTGTTATGTTTGTTTAGTATTTTCCTCGTCTGTCCGTGTTTCTCGAGCTAGTCGTGCGCATCGTTTTCGCAACTCTGACGTTTTTCCGCGTCTTTAATGTCGTTTCATTTTTTTTCGCAGCCTAACGTTTCTCACCGAGTTTTCTCTCACGTGCGCGGATTATTTTTTGTACCGTATATCCTTTTGGCACAAACAGGGTCGGGGGGTCCATGTAGGACAGCCCTACACAACGTTTTCTGTGTACGAAACCGATTTTTTCGCAGCACTGGTGTGTTCTACCCCTACGGTGACCTGAGGTAGGCCACTTGTGATGTAATTGGTACGTGTACGTGCCTTCCTACCAAGGTGAATATCCACTGAGTACATCGGCGAGAACCTTCAGGCTGCGGCAAAATTATGAAACGGCATTAAAAACGCGGAAAAACGTCAGGAAAGTGGTAAAGATGTGCACGACTAGCTCGAGAGAGGCGGGCAGACGAAGAATCCGCTAAACAAAAACAAGAAAACTACTTAAAACTGAGGAAAATGAAGAGCAAAACGGCCTCACCGCCGAGCGCACCTTATCGATTGTCGAGCTGACGGAGGAAGTGGTCCCACAACGATCGTCAGGGTGGTGTGAGACAACTCGTCCAGTTCTTGACGACAACTCTACCCTTGGCGATTTTGTCGCTATTCTGTCGTACTAGGAGACGTTATTGATTTTGCTCAGGTTTTAACTATTCATGGGGGTTTGGGGAAATACGGATCTAGGTTCACTTTTATAACAGTGATTTTTTTTGCCTTTTTTGTTACTCAAGTTCATTACTATTGCGTAATCCTAGTGGTGGGCTGGAAAGTGAAGTGTTACATCCTACCGTACGCTGTGTATAGAACATATTTAAACCTAGGACGCTCTGATCCTCTCAACAGGTATTGCGCCGCGGCCTACCGTATCGATCGATTTTTATCGATTTTCGTTCGTGATTGAAGCGTGAAGATTAGCTGTCTCTATGATTTGCTCACATTGTTGCTTAATCGAGTTCCTCTGTGCTCCGATGTTTGCAAACTATGTTTATAATTTATTTGCATTTTCGATTCATATCTCATCCTAGGTTTTTAACATGCGACATTTGACGTTATGCTCTACAAATAGCACGATCTACCGTACTGTTGGCGTTCAGGAGCGTTGATTTCTCTACAGAGAATTCTATAGGGATTTACTTTCGCTTTTATTGTGAGAGATGCTGCAACCTCCGGAAATTATAGACCCTCATCTTTTGGTATTTTACAGTGTTTTTTGTTTGGCTTTTTTATTCATAAATCTAATATCTCTCCGCGCGTGCATGTTCCGTGCAGTTAACAGATTGTGTCTCGAATTTGTCTACATCGATGTATTTATATGGTGCACTACAATTGGGACTTCAGACTTCAGATCTTTTTTTGGGGGAGGGGCAGTTCACTGTCACCGATTTGTTGGGCGGGGCGCTATTCTATATTGATTGATTATTGTCGCTATTGATTATCCGCAGGCTTAGGGTCTGTTTATACTTTGACGCCGAGCACCGCGACGCCACGCATTGTGCCATATTAGTCGGGCGAAACGATCGATCAATTTGGCCATTATACATGCCGTCGCGTCGCTCGGCGTCGAAGTATAAACGGGACCTTACCCGACTACGTGGTCGCGTAACACTCAAATAGTTGTCAGAATCAGGGCTCGGTCTTGCTCTATTTTTTATATTTATATTTATATTCGAAATGTGCCACTAGGCCAATTCCTCTAACATCCTCGCAATTCCCTCTGTTTGGTGCGTTATTACTTAAAATCGTAGTAACCGTCTAGTCTTGTGCCTAGATTTGTGTTCTGCCCTTTCATCTGAATTTTCACGCTTTCCTAATTGAGGGTAGCAAGCTGGAATTTGTGCAACACTGCGCATACCTCTGGTGGCGTGAGCAAGCTTACGCAATGTTGCACACCCATCCAAGGTCCGCGGATTTTTACAGTTTTTGTCTCTGTACGCTTAGCTCTTTTTCCGTCATTATCTTCATCTCGAATAACTAAGCTTTGTGCTATGAATTAGGATTCAGTATTGGATACCATTCGTGCAGTGATGCATTACATACCGATTGCAAGGCGTTTGGACGTTTTCAAAGCATAGCACGCAATCTCATAGTTAGGAAAGCTCCCAATTTGTTGAAATGTCCCTTTTTAATTTGACGCTTAATTTTGCGTGCTGTTTTCACCGTAGAGCCTGCATCTGAGCGTTTTGGAACTGTTTCTCTACATGTTGATTCACGAGGGATTTTCTTCTATTTTCTTGAATTAACGATAAAAATGCCTGTGGTCTCGCTTTTTCGTCAGCTTCATGAAATTCTTTCCTCTGCACTCATTTTCTTTGCTACACCGTGTTGCAAATGGTGTTCTGGTCATTGTGTGAACGGATTACTATTAGTTATTTCATCTACGTGCAGTGATATGACCGAAATTGTGGGGAATCTTGGCAGGTGACGTATTCACTCAGTTCATCTAACCTCGTTGTACTGTTTTCCTAGTTGGAGGGGTTGCCTCAATGTGTGCACAATTGCGTGAAATTGCGGACGCTACACCGCTAGTCTCCCGAATTGGTTGGACACGCCGCTTTGCACACATTTTATGTGCATCCTGCCCTCCTTCCGCGGCACAGCGAGACTCGCCAAATACAGTACCTCAGAATTCTGTGAAATGAGGTGTTTTATGTCGGCGGAGCATTGATTCAACGCGGCTCTGAAAATCGATATCTATGCCGATCATAGAACATGCCTCGCGACGGCTTGGATATAAACTATGCTTAAAGCCCCGTCATTGCTATGAATCACTTCAATAACCTATCGTCCCGCTCGTCCTGACTCCATTCGTCCCTGTCGCGTGCCAGAGTGCTCCAATGATTCGTTCTCGCTCGAGAGACATTAAGAGCGCAATATCGTTCATTCAGGGCCTTCATGAAGAAATTCGCCCAACGCTCTGGTGGGCGTCCTGGGGTCGGATTCATCAACCACTTGCATAACTTTAACAGAGAATTCACAGCGGAACTCAGACTTATCGGTCACCATATCGCTTGATAATCCGCGCTATCAGGGATTTCGGCTGTAGTTCTCTCAGTAAAATTGCTGTAAGTCGAGATGAATCCGGCCCTTGGTGTTCTCTTGACCTCCAGCAGAATCCAGTCGGTGACGACTGTCGTCGAGCAGGTGCCTGCGAAGCGCATTACGTGGCCGATCCACCTAATTTTCGACGACTTTCGGACGTCGACGAATCTTGGAACTCCGGGGGCCTTCTCTCACTTGCGTGAATCGTGTCACTCCGAGCATCGTCCTCTCGATTCCACGCTGCGCGACGCTGATCGCGTGTTCATCCTGCTTCAGAGGTCTCTGAGGTTGCCCTAGGAGGAAGAGTGAAGTCGAATAGGTGGGCACGGAGTCGGACGTTCTTCGTCTTCTTCACGATACCTTTGAAGCTCTTGAGAGCTCCCCAAGCCGCTCGTTTCCTCCTGCTCAGCTCTGGCGCTAGGTCGTTGGCCATATTGACTTCGCGACCGAGGTACATGTAGCTGGAGTATTCGGAGATGTTCGTCCCGTTAAGTAGAATGGGGCATCAGAAACTCGTCCGTCTCTCATGGACATCGTCCACGAATACATTGCTAAATTCAGTGCCTCTTTCAGCCGCCTAACCGGACGTGTTTGTTAGTGTCATTGGGAAAGAGTGAAGTGATCTGCTCCATCGCCAAGGGTATCCCAGTGATTGTACATGTCCTTCACCTCTTCGACCTATAAGCAGCGAGCTGTACTGTCCGCCAGTGTACCATTTTTGTGTGCCATTGTGGGAAAATGGCTGCGTAATCGCGTCTGACTAGCCGTCCTGAGGATTTTCTCTGCACTGAAAAGCACCCCTGTTTCGTAACCGCTGTGGGACCGATATCAGCGTGCAGTCATCGTCAGAAGGTGTTTTGTTCGTGACTGCAGGCTGAGCCCAGGGTATCGATTCAGCGTTCTGTTTACCGATGTAGGCAGCGTCGAGCGCTATTCTGGTTGTTTTTCTATGATTACACTCACACTGGAATGGAGTGTTCCTCATGATGTGGCTTTTTGCGATTGCTCGCCGTTCGGTCGTCCACATGTTCGTGGTTCGTTCGAAGGAATGCGACATAGCCAACATTTTTTGTTATTCTCATTGTAATTGTTGTCTGAAGGGCTCATGGCAGCGTTTCACAACAACTGGACGAGTTGTCATGGAAGGTGGTAGCCGTTGTTCCTTGCGTGTAAACTTGTCCAGACCAGGCAGTCGTTGCGGGACCGCTTGCTAATGATCTGCGATAATATCATTTACTGGACGGGTGGTGGCGCAGTCGGGGGATGCGCTAGGTGTCGCGTACACCCGCCTAGGTCAACTAGGCCCACTATACTCCTGGGGTCGGTGGCCGCCACACGGCGTGGCACCACGGTTGCCATAGATATAGATTTTTCGCGCCGCCCGGTCGATATCTATCTCGACCATCGTGCCGCGCCGCGCACTAGCAAAGTGTAAACTGGGGTTAAGTCATCCTATAGGCCAAATCCACATTGAAATTGCCTCCGCAATATCCCGTAGAATTAAAACGCGCGGCGCATCCCGAAATATGTCGATTGACGCAATCCTTTGGCATCTTTTTCATAATATTCTCAACGTTATTCTAGGGTGCTTGAAGCAACCGGGACTCCAGAGGTCGAGGAGAGGTCGAAAAATTTTTTCGCACAAATTTCGCCTAGGGGGTTATTTGAGGGCCTGTTCATACTTCGCGACAGCAGTGACAAGAGCGACAAGAGCGCGGCGTGCGTGGCGTGCGCAGCGCGCGGAATTATGAACAGGCGACAGCAGCGACTAGAGCGACTGGAGCGACAAGGGCGACTGGAGCGACAGCGCGGCGCTCGAGTATGAACACTTTTCGTCGGCGCGTGCTTGGTTTTGATCGATATGCATGTTTTTGCACTGACGACGAGTCACTCTTGTCGCGAAGTATGAACAGGCCCTTAGGAGCTGATCGTGAATCTGAAATCCGTTTCTGAAATTTCGGCCGATTGCGGTAGGTTACGGTAGAGACGGCTGACTAAGGGAGGTTACGCAGTAACCTACTGTAATCCAACGTAAAAGTGTACGCAGTTCTTCTTGACTGCGGCTGTGGAACAGTCCCCCTAATAATCCCCTAGGCGAAGTTTGGGCGAGATCGCTAGCCATGACCTTACTTACTCGTACCTATCGTAACCTATCGTACTCCAGCGTAAAACGAAAAGGATGTCAGATTCGTGGTCAGCACCCCACATACCCCCTCACCCCTAGACGAAGTTTGGGCGAAAATTTTTTTTCGACCTCTCCTCGACCTCTGGAGTCCCGAAAGTACAATAGTGCCCTTTGGTTGTGCTGTGTACTTGCCGAGTATATCGCGGAGCTTATTTGATTGAAGATAGCAGAAATGATGTTAAGGTTCATACAAATCTAGAAACATCAGAAGCAATCACGAGAATGAGACTCGTGATTGCTTCTGATGTTTCTAGATTTATATGAAAGTCAAATAAGCCCGGCGATATACTCGGCAAGTACACAGCACAATCACTTCATATGAAAAAGGGCACTATTGTCCTCTTGTGTGGAGCTACAGGTCAACAGCATTCCAACTATTAATCAAATAAGCGTCGTTGGGCGAGTACACGGTGCAACACCTCGAAAAGCTGGCTGCTTTTAAGGGTCCTAGAATAAGCTAGATATATTATTTACTCAGGACAATTTGCGTTTGAAACCGTGAACCAACCGGTTTGAAACCGACCGCCAAAGGGTTTGAAACCGTTCATGAAAGGGTTTGGAACCGAGCACGATAGGAGGCCACGCCCCCGCAACACTGTTGCTATTGCGCAGCGAGGGGCGTGGCCGCCCTTTCGTGCTCGGTTCCAAACCCTTTCATGGACGGTTTCAAACCCTTTCGTGGTTGGTTACTAACCAACGGATTTCAAACCGGGCAGTTCACGGTTTGAAGCGCAAATCTGTCTGAGTAGTGGAGTGAATAAGAATTTTGTGCTCGTATTAGGCTGCCGGATTCATGTAGAGGGTTCTAGAGGACAAAATAGCACCGAAGCTGACAAAATTCACAAAAAAAATCACCACAGTTGTAGAGCTATGTGTCACCATGACGGATCCCCGTTATAACATGTCAGGCGGAGGTCAACTGTGTTTGAGCACGCCTTGCTCGCTGGGACGTGTTTACAACCGTGGGTATTTTTTTTTGTTTGTTCCTTCGTTCGTTTCTTTGCTTGCTTTTTGGGTGCTGTTTCGTTCCCTAGAAGCCGCTCCGGTAAATCCCATGTTAATTGGTTGTAGTTATATGCTCCCATGCTCCCCCCACTAGGTTAGATCCAATTTTTTCTTGAAAAATATTATTCTATCCATGTAGGAAAGTCTAGTTTAGTCTGGAAAACGGTATTGTCCACTTGGAAGATGTTCAGATTGGTTTCAAAAGCTTCGGGCCTACAACAACAGCATAGCTGCTTAGAAGGATGACGAATGTCAGCTGAAGAGTGTCCGATTCGACATGAAAGTGGTATAAACACCCTCTAGCGAGCCATTTTTTTCAGGTGTAAATCCTTATGCAGGGAGCTTTACCCTGTTTATACTTCATGCGTTTGTTTGGTCAACAATTCCTGTCCTAAACCTGTAACTCTCCGCTCGTTTTTCTCAAGAATGGATCGATACCGATCTATATTTAGCCGGGGCCGAATGCGCTTCTCGGCTGCGAATTTATTCAGCAGATCTCTTCGAGTGGCTTTTTGCGGCGCTGGCCGATCGCGGCGGCGATGTTGCACTTCGGCGCTGCGACGGTGCTGCGGCCGCTGTCAGAAGAGTGCACGAAGTTGTTGTCCGGAACGGTTAGATGTGCACTTTCCGACCCGAAAACATCGGCCGGGGTCGGCCATCGACCATCGATTGAGTCGTGTTTCGAAATCTCGGACTCCCCCACACACCAAGTAGATTTTCTTGGGAGGTTTTCCCGATCCCTGTCGAGTCTGCCTGGCGAGACTTCTTCACAGCCTTCTCTCGTGACTTCTGTCATCTGCTCCGCGCATTGATTGCGACGCACGTGACTGAATCAGCAGCACCTTTCGTCGTTTTTTGCTGGGGAATGGCTCCATCTTCTTCTATTTCAGGAACTGGTTGTGCGAGAGGGTAGGGGGATTCTTTGGGTACTTGTACCTACAGTATTTCTCACTGATGGGAAGGTTCTATAACTATTGCGCTATGCAATTGGAACGTAAAATCCTATCTAAGGTGGCGGTCTATAAGATTTGGATCCCATAGGTAGGAAAAGCTCGCTCCTTCCAAAGGTCATCGGCTTTTCTCTCAGAAATCACCCCATGCCCTCTTGCAAATGGTCGCGAGTTCAACGTGGTGAATCGATATCGATCAATGCTGCTCTTGAGTTAACAAATGGATGGAGTCCACGACTGGCCGTGGTCCCTCTAATTGCTTCGTCTGTGCTCCTGTCACACTATTTCTAAGGCCTCGTTTATACTTTGACGCCGAGCGACGCGATGGCTATGCATTGAGGCCAAATTGATTGGTCGCGTCGCCCAGCGTCGACGCTAGCCGGCCGGAATGAATCGCGTGAACCCATGACCAATCGCGTCAGGAAGCGTCGGATCGCGTCGCTCTCGAAATGGACGCGATGCGACGGTTCGCGATGGATTGGGGCTCGGTATCAACTGATCCTCGCGATGGGACGCATCGCTCCGTTCGAATCGCGTCGCCCGGCGATGGAAGTATAAACGGGGCCTAAGGCCTTACATACCATCGCTCATCCCGAGCGACGCCTAATGATATGCTCCCATATCGATCGGACGGCGCGATGGAATCGATATGGGTGCATATCATTAGGCGTCGCTCGGGGTGAGCGATGGTATGACAAAGGCCTAAGGCCCCGTTTATACTTCGTCGCGGCGCGACGCGACGCCACTTATAGTGGCCATACTGATTGTGCGACGCGATCGATCAATTTGGCCTCATTGCGTGGCCATCGCCTCGCGCCGCGACGAAGTATAAACGGGGCCTAACGGTCAAAGGCTAGCTTCGCTTCTCGACCGACACAGTTCTTTTTCAGCGTTAACCGTATGAGTGGGAGTCCTGTATGTTGGCTGATGAAACGGTTTAACCAACATTTACGTGACCGGCAACGGTATCGATCAGTAGTGGTTAGCCTAAAGTGGGCTGTTTCAAACCATAGCAGCACGGATGCGTTTGGACGATGAACAGGCGTCACAGCAAGCAAACGATATTGATTTATCGCTATCGATTTCAGGGTCGAGGCTGACTTCTAGTGACCCATAAGTCGATCGCTGCTAATGGCTAGTTGAGCTAGAGTCAGGGATACCAAGCAAAGCGCCCAGTCTCCTATGGACAGTAGTCTGTAGTCTGTATCGATCGGTCACCCACTATCAATCGACTTTATCGATCTTCGCCAGAGTGGACTGTCTGAAGTCATAGCAACATGGATGTGTTGGACGTTCCGCTAACGCGGAGGAGAGCACAGAACTAGGCAAGAGAGGGAACTCCGGGGTGTGGCTGATCTAACTTACCTGTTTTAAGATACCTTTCCGGTCTACAGCGGGCACCAGCCCGCTTAGTATCCAAAAGTCTTAGACGAGCTTAAAAGAGTGCCCAATTTGGTTTAAAAAGTGTCCAATTCGACGTGAAAATTCTATAATTTCAGTGCGTAATCTATTGCACTTAAACGATTGAGACACGCGCGTTTGTGACATATCTTACTTTCGTAAGGTCACATTGTTTTTGGCCGTCTAGAGAGATACAGCTCTCATGTAAGACGATGGACCACAATGTGGCGAGTATTTCTGAAACACCTAGCTGTCAACAGCACTTCCGGCGAATTTCTCAAGAAGCGCTTGCCGTTTGAAATTCACCGATGGGTGACCGACTTTCCTCCAATAGCTCAGTAGAATTCTATACAGGGGAGTGCCCAATTTGCTTCGTGTGTATCGTCTGCAATGTGACGATTACACAGTTAGGCCCCGTTTATACTTCGTCGCGGCGCGATGCGATGGCCACGCAATGAGGCCAAATTGATCGATCGCGTCGCACAATCAATATGGCCACTATAGGCCCATGCACACTTCTGCGACACCGCGGCGCGGCAAAAGGAGCGACGGCCACCTCCGCGAAATCCGGCGGTCGCGGCGCGGTCGCATTAGGGCATCGTTATAGGCAACGAGACCGACGTCCTAGTGCATGTCGCGCCGCCAGGAAAGATTTGAACCATTCCAGCCTGCGGCACTCGGCGCGACATCGCCGGCGATAGCCGCCGCGACAGCCGCAAAAGTGTGCATGCCCCCCTCTGCGGCATGTGTCGCTGTGTCGCGCCGCGCCCGTCGGGGCCCTATCCTTCATCATGGCCGTGTCGCGCTGTCGCCGAAGTGTGCATGGGCCTTATACGTGGCGTCGCGTCGCGCCGCGACGAAGTATAAACGGGGCCTTACGCAGATTGCGCGTCATTTTAGGCGGTTTTTATACTTCAACCACGGCGCGCTTCGCCCACTACAGTATCCCCAAATGCCGTCAAGTAAGATGTATTACGTCGGCAAAGTATGAATACAAAGTGGCGTCTGGGGGAGTTCTACCCCTCGTCCCCCTTGCCCGTCCACCCTCCAAACTCTTGTGCTTGCTCGAGAGTCCAGTGGCTGCTCTACGAGATAGTGCAGACATTTGCAACGCCTCTGTTTAAAGCTCGGGGGAAGAACGCCACTCTGCCGTGGCGCCTCCTCGCAGCGCGAACAATCGATGTCTATGCCGATCATCGTGCCGTGTCACGCGATACCACAGCTCTGCTGTACTGTCTCCTTCAGGTGCCCAGGCGAATGTGCACGCCTACGAACGATAAGAACACATTAGTCTTCAGCAGTTTATCGAGCTAATGAGAACACGAGTGTAAGGAATGAACAAATCTCATGAGGATGCGCGGACGAGAGCAAAACACGGAAAAATGAGAGAGAATGAGTCAGCGCGCGTGGTCGGGCGCTATTTATGGACTTACGGTTCCCGCGTTGGCGCCAAGGGTGATTTTGAATTTGAGGTGGGCGCGAAAAAGATCGATACGTATCAAAAGCGCATGCGATTGTGGATGCCGGCACTCTTCCCGATCGTCCTACATTAGCACCGGAGATCCTGCAGATGCTCCTTGGTTCTTCTTATTAATACTTCAGACTTACAGTTCGTTGAATTCTCACGTAGGTCTGGTCCTGCAGGTTGTGGGACTAACTACTAGCGTTGTCTTAGTTGGTTGGGACCAGTTCGTGTGCAATATTGTCTCTTCCCCATCAGTGGCATCACACTTGGTCTGCGAATGAGATTTTTCACCACCAGTTTTCCATTAGTGTGCTCGACAGCACCACAATGGTGCCTTGTAATGTTTTGCAGTAGATGTACACTGTCCTAGTTAAGGGGGAGGGCAGGCGGAGTTGCGGTGTCACTAATTTTACGCGATACTGCACCGTCCTTCGCCACTCACCCATCTAGACAGTCGTCTGACCGTTCTTTGGTGTTCGTTTTCGGATGTCATCTGCAGAATGCGTTAAGATTATCGTTTTTTCGATCAATGCCGTTCTATTGCCCACTATCCGTCGTAGCCACCGGTGTGGGAATACAGAAGCTCGTCAGGAATTCGGATTAACGACATGTTTATCCACGAGATTAGTGATTAGAAGGCATACTGGCCGAACGTCTCCTCGTCTCCCCGACGACCTTCTGACAAATGATCGCCATGGTGGACTGCTGTGGAATCCGACGCTGCGATCCCCCCCCCCCCCCCACCACCACCACCGCTGCTGGCGGCTTCCACGAAGTCGGTCGCGCTGAACCCCCTCGAGCCGATGACGTTGGTTCATGTCCGAAGGCCCCGGCGTGTGATCGATAAGCTTCATGAGCGGGCTGTAGAAAAACCGTACAGAGACGGATGCTGCCCGAGGCGTCCGACTGGTGGCCCCCTTCCACTGCGCTCAGCTGACTATCGATCCGGCGGCTCGATCCATCGTCCGCTCATCCGATCATTTTTCATTCGTTTCCTCTTTTCACATCGCTGTGCCATCGATTCGCTTGACGCCCCAGTCGTTTTTGTTGGTCTCGAGTCCATCGCCTTCCGATGTCAGCGCGGCTGCGGCGCGCATTGACGTCAGGAGATGACGGCCGTCTGCCGTATTGGTGGCGGTGATTTCGAGGCGGGACCCACATGTGTGTTTCAGGCGGAGTCGCGCGCACATTCTTCTGAATGCTTGAACCATGCGAATTGCTGCTAACCGAAGTGAGCTTTCGTAAGCGATCGTTTACAAATTTAACCAATTACTTTTGTTTTACCTTCATTGAATGTTTATTTTATTTCTGTTTGCATATGCGATTTTATTTTATTTATTTATTGTTTGTAGTTCATCTTTGCATTAGAGCTGATAGTGCTAAATAAGGAATATGTGCCTTCCTAGTTATGTGCGAATGGGGAATATGTGCAATATCGCGCGATGTGAAGTAGCGCGTCAGTGAGGAACGCAGTATTGCACACATTCCTTGCATCACAGCTCCCAGAGTGCAATTACAGTACACCCAGCTGCTTAGCAATGGAGCGCTGAAACTTTCGGGCGCCCTGCCGCTTTAGCCGTCCGATATTTCGTCACTTATCCAATATGGCCTGCCTAGCGAGGCGTTTGACTTCTGTTCGTCCACAATTCGAGTTCTTCTGTTGGGGTTCTTGTTTGAAAACGACCATTATTTCCACGATTGAACTTCTTCTGCAGGGTTCTAGTCAGAAAATCACTTTATGTAGTGCAGTGCATCCAAGTTTCTCGTGTGGAAACTGCATTTCTCACTCAGGAAGAGTCCGCACGCTCTTCGACCGCCGGAGCGCATACTTGAGGAAAAATGCGCAGAAAATGCCTGAAAATTGCGTAGACGTTTAAACCCCTCAAATCTCAACAAGTGGTTGAAATGCAAAAATGTCATAACGCGGAAGAACCGAACCCTCGACCTCTCTAGCACGAAGCACCGTCACTATCCACTGCGCCCCGATCCGCTTGCCGACAGCGCGATCGCGGGTGTTCAGGAGACCCCCCAGCGCTCAGTTTCCGCGCTCCATCGCTAATCGGCGCTGGAACCAGCAGCAGCTGGGTGTACTGTAATGTTTTTCACAGCTCCCACAGAGCTGGCAAAGCGTCAAGAAAAGCGTCTTTCCTGGGGCCGAATTCATCAAAGACTAACCCGCGGGTATAGGGATAGAGATACCCGCGATGAAGCTTGCGTTTCTGACTCTTACCTTAGCTCTACCCCTTACACTCCGCATACCCACGGGTTTAATCGTTGATGAATCCGGCCCCTGGAGGTTATGCTTTCAAGCCGATTCTCGACCGTTGGCTTCTGCTGGGCGGCACAATGGCAGAAAGAACCGTCGGCGCTTATGTAGGGCACAACTGTTTCGGGGATGGTTCTTGAACTCCTAGCGGATGAACTGAAGTGATTAAAGCAAATTGAAAGGTCCTCTATTGTACAGCAGTGAGGTTTCACGTTCGCTGGCTTGACTGGGGCCCGAACCAGGAGGCTTCACTTGAGTGGCAGAGGAATGGTAGGGATTGGAATGTGGCGAACATCTGGGGCCGGATTCTTCAACGACTTACAAAGATTTGGCAGCGAAATTAGAGCGGAAAATCTTGATAACGCCAACATTTCACCATATCGCTTCTTGATAAGTCGCGTTAATTCGCGTTGTTTTCGGGAGTTTCCGCTGTAATTTCTCTGTCAAATCTCTGTAAGTTGTTGATGAATCCGGTCCCTGTACGGGGCAGACGCGCCTATTCCATTTTCATTCTCTAACGCATACAATTACATGTGGACACTAGTCGTTATTATGGCCTACATAGGAGCTGGTTGGAACGGTCAATTAACTGCACTGTGGTGGCGCCAAAGTTCGATGGAGCCCTGTTTGTCCGATCTGCCCCCTCCCCACAACCTTGTAAAGGAGCCAAGAAGGAGGACAAAGGACGGCGTTACTCGATCTGTTTTGGTATGCGCCATGCACTCTACGGGATGTTAGAAGGTTACTCGTGCAGTGAACTGCGGTGGTGAAGTCAGTGCCTTGCCTTTTTCTGACAAGACTGGTTCCTATTCACCGAATTCACCGACCCCGGAGGAACGACGGAAGGGTTGTTGCCCTGTCCTGGGTCAAAGCCCCGAACCAAGAAGCTAGAATGAGGTTCAAGTGACAGCCGGCGCCTCTGACTGCGCCACCACGCATGGCCGTAGACAAATATGTATGTATACCATTTTCACGTCGATTTGGACACTTTTCAAACCAAATTGGACACTTTTCCAACCAAATTGGATACTTTTCAAATAAAATTGGACACTCTTTTACGTTATCTTATGGCTTTTGATATCAAAGCAAACTTTTCCAAATTAAAATGAACTTCTTCTACTTTACTTGTTCTGCTAGACACTCTCCAAAAAGGCTAGAATAATTTTCTGTTCAAGGAAAATTTTAGTATGATTTCTTTGAGCTTTTAATTCATCTACCCAATAAGTGAACAGTTTGTTTGAAATTTTTTAAATTCTCATTTTTAATGGGGCGAGTTTTTAGTGCCTAAGAAGAGATTGCGCCACGCTCTTGTCCAGAACGTCGTCGTTTTCATTCGATTGATAGTGAAACTTTGGTTTTCATGGAGGTTCACAATTACAAACGATGCAGCATAGACAATTGTAAGAAAATACACACATCCTTACTTTAATGCTTTATGTCAGCAGCATTTGCAGTATCAATCAAATAGAACTCGCGACGAGCTTTTCGAGTGCATGGCGCAATCTGGTACTTTAGTGCACTCTCTGATTGCTGCTTTGTTGCGCTTTTAAAAAGGTTAAATTCATTATTTTTCTCAAAAAATAAAAATTGTATAAAATTGTTACACTCAATAAAATTATTACAATAAAATTTGTATGAAGTTGATATACTCATATAAAATTTTTAATTTTTAAAATTTTTAGGAGCCGAAGTAAAAAAAATTAAAAGAGTTATTCTAAATTTTCATTGAAGAAAAAATTATCTTAACCATCTTGGAGAGCCTGTAAGAAGCTCGTTTCGATTTGGAAGACGTTCAGTTGGATTTCAAAGTTCACAGGCCAGCTTAGAAAAGTGTCCAATTCGACGTGAAAATGGTATAAATATCGGAAAATTCGGATCTATCCTAATGGGCCATCACCGACTGGATTCCGCGGGATGTCAAAAGAACACCAGGGGCCGGATTCATCAAAGTTACTGCAGTAACTTTAACGGAGAATTGTAAGCAAATAGCTCAGATAACGCGGCTTATCAAGCGATATGGTGAGCGATAAGCCACGTTATCTGAACTTTCGTTTACGGTTCTCCGTTAAAGTTACTGCAGTAACTTTGATGAATCCGGCCCCAGGTCGCCCACCAACGCGTTGGTCGGACTTTTTCGTTAAAGCCCTGAACGACCGATATGACGCTCTTCGTGTCCCTCGAGCGAGGAGGATCCACTGGACCACTCTGGCACGCGACAGGGACGAATGGAGACGCTGCTGGCACCCGCTCGAGCAAGTCGATGATCAACGGACGACAGGTGATACAGGTGATCCTAATGGGCGAGGGGGGGGGGGGGAGGGTGGCAAGCCACCCTGGCTCATTGACAACGGCAGCGAAGCTAAAAGCAGACCAGTTCACAAGGAGAACATCGTGAACTGGTCTACGAAAGGACTTTTGTACCTTACCAGCCTGGATCCCAGTCTGGATAGGCCTCACTTTCAGTTATTTTTCGCTCGTGTGATGGCGTCCTATGTAGTTCTGTTAAAGCAACGGGTTCTTATGTATCGTGACCTTTTGTCGCCTTACTTTATCACCTTACATGGTATACGTGCGAAGAATAAATGGGCCCTCAGATCTAGCTCAAGCAGCCATGGAGTTTACCTGAGCGATTTGTGGAGTCAATGCAGAATTTTGGTAGAAGTTAGCCGGTGGTGTAAAAGGCGGCTGTGATCGGTTTAGGATGAGCATTAGTGGGTATGGATCCTTGTCTTCCTATTAGTCAGAAACAGGTAAATCGTACTTCTGGGATTGTTCAGCCTCCTACGGAACATTTTCAGCGAATTGGAGGACTAACATGGGTCAGGGATTGAACTCGAGTGCTCTATGCGTTCTGCGCTTTTGTGAATAAGATCAGTAGGATGATCGGTTCTCGAAAAGGTGAAGTAAGGATCTGGTTTCCGAAATATGGAGCAGTTTTTGGGGCAGCAGGTGGCCGTCAATCACTCTGAATTGTCATTTTGTTCATGTAAAGTAGCACTTTACAGTATCTCGATTAGGAACCGGTTCATGTGCTAAAGGATCACAAGGGGTCCTACAGTACTTTCATTACCGCTGCAATTATGCTCCAGATTTGGGCGTCGAGTCTTCTTGTCGTTGTTCCATGGTTTTACCCCAAGGACAAATGAAAAAGGACGGCGTTAATCAACCTTGTCTGGGATGCGCCGTGCATTTTGTTTCTACATGATATCGTGGAGACGATTTGAATGCGTGTTTGGACCACACATTGACTTTCGGTGGCCAGCCGATGCACAGATCAGTGTTCTCTCCTTCCCAGACAGTTCGGTGGCACTGACTCACCGACTCTCAAGGGATGAAAACCTTGCTTGGCCGTTGGCGGGATCCGAACCAAGAACCCCGGGGCGGAATTCATGCGAAGGCCTGCGCCTCCTTCGACTGCGCTACCACGCCCCGAGCAGTGCAATAGTAGTAGCGCGTCCTAAACATGTAGATTTTACATTATAGTACTCCTATATCTTTGCAAAGGGCGCGGTAGCGCTATCAAAGGAGCTGCCGGCTGTCGTTTGCACCCTGAATCAAGGTCGATAGTTCGGGTTTCTCGCAGGCGCCCCTTTGTTTAGCTGGATCCTGTGAAGAATTTCTTATCGATTGGAATGCGCCGTGCTTATTTTATGCTATTTTATTGTAACATGAGCAGAACCGTACTCCGCAATGGAAAGTATTCTCTTATTGTTTATTTGTTTAAGTGTTTATTTATTTATTGTTATTATTTTGCTTTTTATTGTTGTTCCCATTTTCTTTCCCTCTTTTTTTATTCCTATTTTCTTACTAATTTTCTAATCCACTCCATTCCGGAAGGTTTTGGACAAGTGGTGAAGTCCATGTCGCGAATATGGACAACGTTGGGAAGTGGGAAGGTGTCAGCCAATCATAACCGCTCAGGTAACGATCGAACGCGCTCCAGCCAATCGGAGTTTGTCCCCTCTCACTGGAACTCCCATTCGACGCTACCTGATTGACTGGCGCGTTCCTACCAGCCTCCCAATGCTGTCTCCATTCGCGACTAGGACCGTAACGGCGTCATTTCGTCCCAGAAGGTGAGGGACGATTCGTCTCCCTCGCAGACAGCGCCTTCTTCCGTTGCGCCACATTGAGTCGGAACGTCCAATTAGCCCCGCTAAGAGACAGGATGTTTGCAGCCGCCCCGGTGCGTGCGGAAAACGAGAGCTAGCAACGCGGTGGCGATCTCTTCGCCTCCCTTTTCCGTAGCATCATCTCTTGTAGCTTCTCGGCGTTCGTAAGGACAGTGACAGTTTAATGTCGTGCGCCCATGTGCTCTTCCTCTGGAAAGGGACACAATTCATCGCCAGGGCCTGGCGGGTCCTCAGCTCGCGACAACAAACAAACACGGTGTGTTGTGTGCACCTCCGGCGGCGACAAACTTCGTTCGCCTGCCCTAATGAGACTGGAGAACGCTATTATGGCGAGAGTGAGTTGGAATAGCCGCTCTTATGGGCTTGTTTTCGGCTTCGACTCCCGCCGCGGCGACGACGAGCGCCGTCCGTAGCAACTGGAAAAACACGCCGCGGATCTCTGACTCGCCTCCCGCGTCTCGTCACCGTCGCTGCTTACCAGTTATAACATCGTCGAGACAGACACTCGGAGCAGGGGATTTGGCATGTCCCCGAGCGGGGTGCACGCGCGCCGAGTGTTTTCGTTCGGCGAGGTGCAGTGTGAAAACAGTGTGATTAATGGGGTTTCCAGGCGCTGCGCACGCTCCTTTGTTCGCTCTGCTCGGCTGCCGTGGACTTCTGGAGCTCGTTCGGGAATCAGCGGATCTGCAGGAAACAAAGAGTTTCGTTTAGGAGCTGTGTCAGCGCTCTGCTTGACCGTTCGGTGGGATGGAAAGTTCCTGTACCCTGAACCGCATCTGCTTTCGTTGAAGCGACACGATAGAATCGATGGTCCTTGAATGGATCCTTGGGGGAAAAGTGGCAATTGGGCCACTCTGGCACACTACAGGGATTAGCCGAGACAATTTCATTGCCGCTTGAGCAAGTTGAAAATGAACTGCTCGATGGTGACCCATTATGCTGAAAGAAGCTCTACATCTTTAAAAGGCTGTGGGTGCTTGGCTTCGCTTCAGCTGTCCATTCCCTGCCGCTTTTGTAGCTTTGCCAAGTGCTTCTAGCCTGCTAGAGCAATAGCTGTCCATTGGAATTACAGGAGCGCTTTCATGTAGATCGTTGCCAATTCGCTGAAGTGGGCAACAAATGAAATATCTCTGCTAGTCTCTCTCCTGTGCCAGAATAGCCCAGTGGGCCTCTTCACCTTTCAAGAACGTCACGTCTAACGCTCAGAGCCGCCCATCAGATGGTCGGTTTGATACATGTCGCTGTTTTCCCAACAGGTTTCGCTTACAATCTGGAGCGGAACCTTCAAACTTAGCAGACTTGCCCGTTGTGGTGAATTCAGTGTAGAAGGTCAGAGTTTTAGGAGAATGTAAAAAGTTGGTCTTCCACGGTACCTCGATTGATATTAGGCTGTCGCAAAATTATTCGCCGAAATGGACCGCTTACTTCAAACTGTTATAGCATAGCTCAAACACAACTTTACTAATCTCCCATATATAAAAGAGGAAGGGTTTTTTGTCCGATGTTAGCCACCCGCAATTCGTACACTGGCTAGCTAGCCGGTTTAATCACCCAAGTTTGCGGTGCGGTTGCCAGTTGTCCAAACGAAGACGCTTGACATTTGTCCACCAATGTTGTTTACCATCGACTGCCATCGACTGCCTGACGTAGGGTGATTTCGAAAGAGGTCTCTTCCCAATACGTGTCTAGTCGTCATACCTCAGTGTTCCTTCCCAGCTCTCCTGTGTGGTGCAACCTTCCACTATTTTTACCGCCATACTTTTACCACTACCCCACTACCAGGGTTGCTGCTTACTACAGAAATTGAATCCTCTCCCACTGTTCAGTATGACAACGGGTTGCTCCGTTCTGCATTTTTTTTTTGCTATTTTGCCTCACATAAGCCGTTTTTTGTTTCAATTTACCTCTATGTTTGCCGCCATACTTTTACCACTACCCCACTACCAAGGAAGCTACGACTCCATAATAAATTGAATCCTTTTCCACTGTGCAGTATGACAACCGGCTGCTCTTTTTTGCACATTTTTACTATTATTTTGCATCGCAGATGGCATTTCTTCCGTCCAATTTTCCTCTATGTCTACAGCCCTACCTTGACCATTACCCTGTTGTCTATTGACGAATCTGTCCTCAAATACCGAACCTCTCTCCATTGTGCACAATGACGGCCGGTTACTCTTTTCTGCACTTTTTCGCTATCAACGCTAGGAATGCTTCCTTACTCAGCGTCGGGTGCGGGCGAAGCTCGCAACCGACGCTGGGTTGTGGGGACCCTAGCGGCTCGAGGTTGGGTTGGGTTTCTGACCCCACATGGCTCACCACACACGACGCCGGCGAAGCCGGCTAGCCTAGCGTGGCCCGCCCGGCCAGAGTCGGGTCCGCAACCGACGCTGGTCGAAGTAAAAACCGCCAGAATCTATACATTCTTGCCAACTAACGGCAGTGAATATAATGCTTTACAATGATAACTGAGGCCAGGGGAATTAACGAAATCAAGGAGGGCACATTCAACAGCAGACAAATTAGTGAATTGTTCATGACGGAAATGAGAATCAAGACCTCGCAAAAAGTGATAGTCAGTGGGGGGAAGGTCCAGAGAATATGGTGGGTGAGGGTGAACTTCGATACCTAAGTGGGTCCATTTTCGCTGAGTGATTTGTGAGGTGTGTGGCCTTGCGTTGTACTGCAACAGGAGCGGTCCTCCTCTATTCGTCACTGCCGGCCACAGTGACGAATAGAGGAGGGCCACAGTTTTTGTAACTTCTCTAGCATTTGGTCTAAATCACAAGAAGCTGCAATGGTTTAGGTCTTTACTACACCACCACAAAGTAAGCACTAACTTTTTTAGGATGAAGGTCGGGTTTAGGAAAGGAGCGTCCTTATCTACCCAGGCAAACCCGCGCTTCCTGTTATCGTAAAGGACCCATTCGTCATCTACAGCTATAATACGGCTTACAAAAGGCTCATTCTTAAAGCGAACTAGCAGGTCGGAGCAGGTGTGGAATCATGCCACACGCTGCTGATCGGTCAGCTCATGATGCACTAGCTATCGTGGAACGCGATTTTTGTATTTGTTCAGGAAAAACAGCGATTCCACTCAGGGAGCGATTGCTGAGGGCTGCGAGCGCCGTTCCGTTGACCCGCTGATCGCGCGCAACCGGGATTTGAACTACCCATCGAATATTGACGCCCAGTTCTAGAACGTTCCCCAATCACATAAAAGGACAGTTCAGAGCGCGGAACATTCGTTCTCTTTCTTCGTCTCCTAAAATCTCCTTCCGCCTCCTGCCGCCCTCCATCGTTCTCCAGCTGAATTCAGGAACTTGCGATTTAGTAGTGCAAGAAAAAAGGGGTGGGGGTGCGACTTTACTCTTGATTACATAAGTGCGACTTCAAGGACAGACTCGGGTGCGATGTGGACCTCAGCAAACGCTGCCTGCTACATTGCTGCCTTGTTATCCTAGGGTCCTTGTGTGTGAGTGCCTCATTGCCCCCCCCCCCCCCTTTTGGTTCTCGAAGTGTCTTGTATCACATTTCACTCCTCCGTTAAAAACATTCCTATATTTTGTGCACTATTGTTGTTAACCCTTAGTTGTTCGCTTTGGTTTAATTACCCAAGTTTGAGGATCTGGCTGTGCCGCCAATAAACTGTTGGTGTTCGAGACATCGGATTCATAAGACCAGCGTGGCGTGGAAGCGTTTTTACTAACTTCGGCATCAGGGTAGAAAAATTAGAGCGACATCCACATATGTTTTTGAAAGAGCACGAAAAACTTACCGAATGGTGTGTGTGTGTGTGTGACTTTCCCTGAGATGGATTGGTCTAGGGTAAAAAGTCTTATGTATCTATACATACCTCGAAACGGGGATTAGTTTTGCGACAGCCTAATAGTTTGAATGTTAATAGGCTCTTATCTTCTTGCTTAGGAAAGTATTTCTAGATTTAGTCTCAATTACTTGATGCAAAGGATTATCTGGTGATTAGAGATTGAGCAGTCCACTCGATGGTTTTATGATTAGTAGTGTAGATGTTGTTCGCCTGGGGTTGCGCAGAGAAACAGTGGCGTTTTTTCTACATTGCGGTCCTTCCTGCCGTTTCAAGATTTACAACCACGCAAACTATAATAAAACTCAAATTGTTCGTGTAATAAACATCGCGATGTAGTAAACGAGTGCATAATCTTCCTCAGTCATCTTCCCACCACTAGGGCCGTCCTACCTATTAGGGTGTCCAGAAAGTATCTGCAGAAAACTTCGAAATGTTCCAGATTTTTTCTAGGATGCTCTGAAGATTTCAACATAAGTGCTATATAAAGACAGTATCTGCTGTATCTGCATAGCATATTCAGCTCCGTCTTCCTTGTCTATTTCACTGCACGATGGCCGAACTGTCTACCCATATTAGACACGTACTCCTTTACGAGTTTGAATCTGGGCACTCCGCTGCAGAAGCCTATCGAAACTTGTGTCGTGTATTCGACTCTGAAGCTCCTTCTCTACTGTGGTCTGTGTATAGCTGGTTCGCATGCTTCAGAAGCGAGAACAGGAGTCTAGAAGATGAGCCTCGCTCTGGTCGACCGACAACGATATCTTTGGATGAACTGAAGAAACTGGCGGAGAAGGTGTGCGTTGTTTTGCTGCTGCTCTTGGCTGTTCTCGATCCACCGTGGACAATGGACTGCGATCTCTGGGAGTGGTTTGAAAGCTCGGTTAGTGGCTCCCACACGAACTGACCGACGACAACCGGCGAAGACGTCTGGACATATGCACTCAGCTGCTCTCCCGAAGTCGCATCTTCAACTGGCTGGACGCCATCGTCACAGGAGACGAAAATTGGGTTCTCTACGTCAACCACGCTCGTAAACGTGCGTGGTGCCAACGCGATGAAGTGCCGAAATGTTTCGTAAAAGGTGAAATTCATGCGGGGAAAGTCATGCCGAGCGTCTGGTGGGGGGTTTATGGGATCTACCATTTCCAGCTGCTGCCTGACAGCACGACTGTCACTGCCAAGGTCTACGCTACCCAACTGCAGAGACTGGCCGACAAGATGCTCAAGGAACAGCCCAGGCTCGACAAAGTTCGCTTGCTGCACGATAACGCGCGTCCACACATCGCAAAGACGACTTCTCAGAGAATTCTGGAACTCTGATGGGAAGTTCTGCCACATCTACCGTACAGCCCAGATCTGGCCCAAGTGACTACCACCCTTTTCGATCACTTCAGCATCACCTGGAAGGGAAGCGTTATGAAGATCGTGACCACCTCGAAAATGGCCTCCGAGCTTTTTTCGACTCCAGATACTAGCTTTCTACGCCAGAAGAATTCGAAATCTTGTGGAACGTTGGCGGAGAGTAGTCGATGTTGATAGAAATTATTTGGTTGATTGGTAAAATGCTGATAAAAATTGTGTTATTTTGAAAAAATTGTCGTATTTCTGCAGATACTTTCTGGACACCCTAATACCTATCGAGAGGACACCGCGTGTCCGCCACTCATAGCTGGTCGCGGCCTTCACCGGCGCTGAGGATTTCTGTAGAAACAGACCTAACCCCACATTTCCTTAGTGTAGTATGGCATGAGAGTCTTCTCGTGGTCAGCCGATAGACGAGTCTAACATTATCCTTCTTAGACAAGTCTGGACAAGTAATCCTACGAAAAAATTAAGTGAAAGAACGTGTATTTAATATGAAGCAAATATGCTTGCAGAGAAAACACGTCATTATAAGAAAAATATTAATATTGAATGAAAACGGAAACTCAGTTTCAGATTTTATAAGAACAATTTCACAATTTAATTTTTCTTATAAGAACATTTTCACCGTTTCACATTTGTTGTTTTGGGCCAGCTGTACTTGTACATCAATTGGCCCCCTCAAATTACTGCATGGCAAAATACGCATTGTAATCGCCTGCATGATATCCAACTGAAGTAGAATGCGTGGCACATTCCACAAAGAGATTGCTTTTTCCCGCACTAAGGACTGATTCGAAAAGGCACGTCGGGTGTGCCGAGTACGATTCTTGATCGATAGTGGGGTTTGTTATTCTGGAAACTGCTACATCTGAGCGCTGGAGGAATAGCAGACGTCTCGCGGGGCTTCTACCGTATTGTCCGGAACAGTCGCAACACATCACCGCTCCCAGGCCAGGCAACAGGACACCGCGCCGCGTCGCGACGTTGTTTCCTGCGCCGTCGTCGTCGATCAACATGTTTTCAGCGGGTGCTGGCGATTCGTATGCTGTGTTATCTCGACCGCGCCGCCGCCGCCGCCGCGGTCCGTTCCGTCCTGCGTGTGCAGCAGCAGCAGCGGCGGCGGCAGCA
Source organism: Heligmosomoides polygyrus bakeri (assembly GCA_947359475.1). Taxonomy (NCBI): domain Eukaryota; kingdom Metazoa; phylum Nematoda; class Chromadorea; order Rhabditida; family Heligmosomidae; genus Heligmosomoides; species Heligmosomoides polygyrus. The sequence goes on along the minus strand of OX375869.1, from coordinate 94,730,424 downwards.
GGAGGAACAGGAGGGGACGGGGTCGCCCGCTCTGCAAATCGGCTTGTTATTCACTTCAGCACCGCCGCAGCACACCACAACACCCGTCGTCCCTTTCCCCTGTGGTCGTCGACGTCGCCGTCGTTTTTCACGCTCCACGCGCACACATACGACCCACGCTTCACTTCCAAACAAAAAGCGAGGGAGCGGGGGTGGAGGTTGGAAGGTGGACTAGGCCGAGAAGCTCTGCGACGCAACCCTGGCTAGAGTTCCCTCGCGAAGAGAGTCTGGAGGTGGAATTCAACAGGTGAATTCTGTGGGAAATTCGTCCAGGTGTACAGCGCTAAGAAGTCGTTCGAAGCTGTTTCGATTGGAAGCCGATGGAGATGAGATATTAATGAAACAGAGCGACTTGTTCATCGCTTGGCTTCACTGTGTAGACGTCCTGCAGTCTACAAAAGGAATCCCCTAAAATTTAGGGCCCATTACGCCCGTTACGGTCGCATCATCGGAGTCAGCGAATTGCCGTATACAGTGTCGAAATACCATATCCTCCTACCATACATTGCAATCCATATCAGATTCTTGGTTCGGATTCCCCGTCCAGGCCAACCAAGCCTTCCATCCCTCCGGGGTCGCGGAATTGGTACCAGACTTGCCTGGGAAGGATAAAGCCCTGAATTGTTCATCGCCTGGCCACCGCAAGTCATTGTATGGCCAAATACGCCGTCTCCGCGACATCCCGTAGAAGTTGAATGCGTGACGAGTAACGCCATCCTTTATCCTTCATCATTTAGGCCTCGTTTATACTTCCGACGTCGAGCGACGCGACGGCATGTAAAGTGGCCACTATACGTCGCGTCGCGTCGCTTGGCGTCGAAGTATAAACGGGGCCTTATACACAGTATTTTCTCCCTGTCTTAGGAAATATCGGTTCTATGCGGGAATACTGCGGCATAATCTCTGCTTTGGTTCCGTTGATGTGGTGGAGGGCAGGAGCCGGAAAATCTAAGGAACTCCATGGGCCGGATCCATCAACGACTTACAGCAATTTAACAGAGAAAATATAGCCGAAATCCCTGATAGCGCGGCTTATCAAGCGATAGGATATGGTGAAGCATTTCTCCGTGCTATCAGGGATTTCGGCTGTATTTTCTCTGTTAAATTGCTGTAAGTCGTTGATGAATCTGGCTCCAGGGTGGGGTGAGCACATGTTTAACACAGGTAAGCTGCACCATATCCCGAAGTTCTCTTCCTAAAACAGTGGATGTGGTGTCGCAGTCTCCCCGCATAGAACCGCGATATGTTTGGGAAGGGATGCTGGTGTCGAGAGATACGAAGTCGCCTACCATAGTCCCACCGAGTCGTGCCACAGCGCCGACCGAGTACCCCAAAGTTCCGTCAAATGAATTGTTTTACGGCGACGAAGTATAAATGCGATGAAGCGCCAAAATCGTCATCGACGTCCATCATTCTGCTGCGCATCTCGGCAGCGCAAATGTATAATCTATGCCTGAGATGTATTCTGAAGTGCTCTGACACAAAGAGCTTTTTGTATGGCGAAATTTCTAATGTCACGTAGTTGTCCAGAACATTGCAGTGTTTGTTTGATTGATAGTATAAAAGCTGTCGACCAAGTTACGCAATGAAAAATCGTAACGTATTTCTTTGGTTGCAATTGTTTCTGTTTTATCTAGATTTATATGGATTCATGTCACGAAGATGAGCAGCGTTGGGAGGTGGGAGCGCGTCAGCCAATCATAACCAAGCAGAGCACCGGCCGAAGACACGATAGCCAATCATAATGTTGATCCTGCACATCGGTCGGTGCACTGCTTGGTTATGATTGGCTGACGCGCTCCCACTTCCCAATGCTGCCCATCTTCGCGACATGAACCCATATAATTCTTTGAGATAGGAAAAGCAGTTGCAACGAAAGAAACACGTTACGATTTTTCATTGCGTACCATGGTCGACAGCTTTTACACTACCAATCAAACAAACTGCAATGATCTGGACAGCAGACGTCAGCCAATCAGTGTACAGACCGTGCAAGCCCCCTCTAAATAGCTCGCCAATTTGATGCGATCTGATTCGCTGGAGCTCTGCCACCTTCCAGTGCTGCCCATCTTCGCGACATGCACCTTTATATACATGTAAACAGCATCTACACTATCTATCCAGTAGGCAATGCGACGTATAGGAGGAGTGCACGGCGCAGTCGCTCCATAATAACATATTAGCAATTTGATCGCTTTCCAACAACTTAGCAACCTGTTCATAGTCTGTGTTGGGAGCGACTGAGTTGCTCGTACAAAGCATAGGAATCGATTAGTGTCAAGCGATCACCTGCAAGATCGATATGTATCTTTTGCCTTTGCGACTGGTCGCTCCCGCCGCATACTATGAACAGGCTACTAGGATAGATCTAAAACTATTGTTTGAAGTCAAATTACCAGAATTTTTTGTTTATTCAAGGTCATTTCTGTGTTTAGGTACCCTGCAAAGGCGAATTTTCTGAGTGGTACTTTATAATAATTTAATGTTATTTTAATTTAATAGTTTATGGTTTCCAATTTTAGATTTATGAAAATAGAAGGTAATTTCGATTTGATCAGACTATGCCTATTTAAAGACGGATACACCCAGTGTTTGGCTTAGAAAGTGTCCAGTTTAAGGTGAAAATGGTTGCGTTTTTTTGCAATTTTTTAGAATTTTTGCATCTACTAGTTATATGTACTGCCACGCCCACGAAACAAAATGCTGAGCAATGGGAGCAGTTTTTGCGCGAGTAGCTTGGATGGGCTGTATCCTGTAGCCCTGCTATTGTTTTTGCTTTTACTTATAGTTTGTTTATTTATACTTATTTTGCTCTATTAATTTTATTAATTTATTGATTTATTTGAAAAAATCTCTGAACTGCCTTGGTAGTTCTATGGAATCTGTTATTTTTAATGCATTTTCGATTAATGTCGCGAATTTGCGCAGCATTGGTAGCCCCTCCCCGCCTAAGTGGTCAACGCAGTTTGTTCCAAAGAATTCTTGCTCCATGTCGCGAATGTGTGCAGCACTACGAGGATGCTGCACACATTCGCACCAGCCAGTCGGGCAACATCGAATCGGCGGGCCATTCAGAGAGGCCGTGCACGGTCTGTACCGTGATTAGCTAGCGTGTACTTGATCGGTGCTCTGCTTGGTCATGATTGGCTGGCACGTTCCTTTTCCCAATCCTTCCCACATTCGCGACTAGGACCTTCCCACCTTCCAATGCTGCCCATTTTCACGACATGTACCGGATTTTCTTCGAAACTCGATAAGCGTTTCATTTTATGTGTGTTGTTTAAATTAATAACCAATTATCCATTTTATTTATTCTCATATTGCTTTATTAATTTTATTAATTTGTTGATTTATTTTAAAAAAATCTTTAAACTCTTGTGGTAGTTCTATGGAATCTGTTATTTTTAATGGATTTTCAATTAATGTCGCGAATTTGAGCAGCATTGGTACCCTCTCCCCGCTAATGTGGTCAACGCAGATTGTTTGAAGGACTTCTTGGCCCATGTCGCGAATGTGAGCAGCATTAGGAGGATGGGATGCACCAGCCAGAAAGGCAGAATCGGATCGACGGGCCATTCAGAGAGGTTGTGTACGGTGTGCATTATACTTATGCTTTCCCAAAAATTTCGAATATTCGAATGGTTTCGAATACCGAAAATTTTCGAGCATTCGAAATCGAATATATTCGAAAAACGCGATTTTTCTGAACACTCGAATTCGAATACATTCGAAAAACGCTATTTTTTGAATATTCGAATTCGAATACATTCGAAAAACGCGATTTTTTGAACATTCGAATTCGAATACATTCGAAAAACGCGATTTTTCGAATATTCGAATTCGAATATTCGATTCGAATGTTCGAATTCGAGTGAAAAATCAGGCTGTATTATAGACATGATAGAAGGCAACACAGAAGAGAAAAGGGAAGCAATACATAACGGATCCCTTCCTAGTTAGGCACGAGGTTTTTATCGACAGGCATCTCATAAACCCCTATGTGAGTCGTAAAAATGAGATAGAGAACTTACACATAGAACGATCAAAGGGCTTATGGAAGCGTCTAATTTCCTTGCTTACTGGAATACAAATTTTTCTCAAAGGAATACTAGTGTTTTGTTAATTGCTGCTTATGAGGAACAAACGAAAGGTTTACAACACATTTGAAGGGAACATTATCTGGTTGAGCCACTGTAAGCTTCCAGGTCACTTTAAAACAATCCTTTTTGAAATTGGTGGCAGACTGACTGTTAATGAACTTTCATGAAACAGTGCTTTTACCTAGCGGCAGCTAATGAAGGACTGACGACAAAGTACTACATGTAAATCTGTAGCAAGTCTGTCCTGCTCATCTACAAATGTGAAATACCACACTGTCGATTTTGCGACCACAAAATGTATTACAAGTAGCTAGGAATAGGCTAACCATGAGAGCCAGTCTCATTTCGTTCTGGTGATTCACCCAAGTAAGTGGTAGGAATAAATATTTCTTATTTGCGATGAACTTGTGAATGTAATTATACATATTGATAAACTACGGTAAACTTCAGAAAAATAGATCGATCGATAACATCCGGCCGACATACACTGCCTCCCCTTTGTGAAGTCCGGCATACGGCCAACGTATCCATGCGAATCCCACTCCAAGTGGCCAATTCAGAACAAAAATCGATAAAATCGATCGATAACATCCGGCCAACCTACGTCGCCTCCCCTTTGTGAAGTCCGGCATACGGCCGACGTATCCATGCAAATCCCACTTCAAATGGCCAATTCAGAACAAAAATCGATAAAATCGATCGATAACATCCGGCCGACCTACGCCGCCTCCCCTTTGTGAAGTTCTTACCTTTATCCTTCCTTCTGCTGTCCTTCATCCTTTACGTTATTACGTTTACGGCGACAATAGCTTCCAGAACTGCTTGAGTGGAATGCAAAACTGGTCCAGATCAAACTAACCTTTATGTCCATACTCTAAGATCTAAAAAAACGTCTGGTACCATATAGGAGAGCGCTAAGAGCTGTCGATCGTCGATGTGTCAGAAATTACTGACAGGAACAGGTGCATAAAATTAGCGTAGAATAGGTACACAAAATACTGGAAAATATCCGGACGTCTCCAGCGAGCGCCTGAATTCAGAAGACGATGTCACAGATTGATCAGGCAATCAATATCGGTTGGTACTATCCATACTTTTATCGGTGAAAGTGGTTTTCTCTCAGAGTTCACCAGTCGGGGTGGCGACGATTACTGGTCCCCGATCGGTCACCACTGCAGCGATTCTCCGTGGAAAATTTTTTGCAATTCAACATTGTGAGACGTTGTGGAAGTTCTCCCTCTCAACAGGAAGGCTTCTCGGGAAGTGACTAGTATCGATGAGGCGCTCAGTATCCGGGCACCGAGCCACCATCGTACCACAGTTTGATTCACAGACAGAACCGTTTTGGCGATCCAAATTACCCGAGAAACCCACCAAGCCTTTTCAAAATACGCCGATACACAAATTTTTGTTGGGCATTCGAATGACACTTTTCGAATACTTGAATAATTTTTGCTTTCTGGGAAATTGCGAATATTCGAATGGTTTCGAATACCGAAAATTTTCGAGCATTCCAAATCGAATATATTCGAAAATCGCGATTTTTCTGAATATTCGAATTCGAATACATTCGAAAAACGCGATTTTTTGAATATTCGAATTCGAATACATTCGAAAAACGCGATTTTTTGAACATTCGAATTCGAATACATTCGAAAAACGCGATTTTTCGAATATTCGAATTCGAATATTCAAATTCGAATGAAAATCATTCGAATACCTATTCGAATGGGTCATTCGAGCATAAGTATAGTGTGCATCGTAATTGGCTTGCGTGTATTTGGTCGGCGCTCTGATTCTCTGATTGGTTGGCTCGTTCCTCTTCCCAATCCTTCCCACATTCGCGACTAGGACTGCCCCACCTTCCAATGCTGCCCATCCTCACGACATGTACCGGATTTTCTTCTTAAAGAACTCGATAAGCGTTGGATCTTGTGTGTGTGTTGCTTAGATTAACAACCAATAAATATGGCAGCTAAAGAAAATATAGATAGAAATGAAAATAGGAAGAAGATGGAAAATAGATAGGAATGAAAATAAAAAATAAATAAAATATAGATAGAAATAGATAGAAATACTATAAAAATGCTCATGTATGTAGTTCTTAGATACCGTACGACTCGCACTTATTTGCGGATGTTTCAGATTCGGACGAGTTTCGCCGACGTTCGGGTTCGTCGCGAAGCGACGGCAAGCGATGGGGGCGAAAGGATACGGGAGGCGGCGAGTTGAGGTGCTGCATACAACCGGACCTGCTGCGCAGTAACGTCGACAAGCATTGGTTTTTCGAAGACGAACAGGTGAGGCTGGGAGGATAACTCGTTGCTGAGGAGGGATTCAGACGCGTGAAGCGCCGTCGAAGCAGGCGTTGTCGCCAGCCGACAAAGTCTTCCTCTGCGGCCGATGTATTGGCAGCAGACGTCTCGGTAAGCCGCAGAGGAGAGGCATGTACCCCTTTGTTTGCTCCATGACGACCAAGAAGTAGAGTGCGTGGCGCACCCCCTTTGTCGTTGTACGACTTGAAGCCTCTGCATCACAGCGGAACCACCGGCGTCATCGGTTGAACAGCTACAGTAGCAGCTGCCTTCGAATCCAGATGTCCTGGAGTTGAAAAGAGTTTTTTTTTTTACAAAATCGGAGACTTTTCCATTTTGTACAGATTAGATAAGATATTCTTCAGTTCGAAGCGAAATTCACTTGCGAACAATGAATACGTTGAATGGATCATGTGATTTCTCGGTTCATGTCGCGAATATGGACAGCGTTGGGAGGCGGTGGCCCGCTAGCCAATCACAACCAAGCAACGCATCGGCCGGCGATACGATAGCCAATCCGGATGTTGATCCCACACATCGATTGGCGCGGCGCTTCCATCTCCGAATGCTGGCCGTGTTCACGACATGTGCCGATTTCTCATAACCAGCTGCAGACGCCTAGCATATCTGCGAACGTGCACGCAGCTGCACCCGAAGTTGTGTGAGCTGGCTGTGACGCAACGGCTTACGTAACTGTCACGTGTACAAAGTGGCTGTCACTCCTCATGAGACGAGGTCGAATATGTACTCACTGGTCGTCTGAAATTGCGTCAGCGCGCGAGTATACACCCCGGTGCAAAATTATACCTTCACAACCCCCCCCCCCCCCCCCCGATTTGTCTACTAGTACCCGAAGAACCCGCTACCGAGGCTCAATGATGTTACCACCGTGTTCCCCACTATCAAAGACCTCTATGGAAGAATTATAAGCAGGTTATCATACCAGCGCAGGATACCACGAATTTTTATTGAAAATTTAATGGAGACCGGTGTAAAATATAGGCTCACTTCATAAAAAACCTGACTAATCACAAAAGTATCTACAGACAAAGTAAGATTAGTACTTCGTCACATCACCTTTGTTGTAAACAACATCGAAAATTCTATTTGGCATACTACTGATAAGATTATCAATAACAGTTTGCTCTACATTGGTCCATGATCAAATATGTCGTTTTTCAGATCAGAAACCGAAGTGTAAGTGGTTCTGTTTTTGTACACTTCGTGTACAAGAATGCCCCACAGGTTCTCTATCGGGTTGAGATCTGTAGAACAACTAAGCCACTCCAAAAGTTGAGTTCTGTTGGAGTTAAGCCAATCTGTAGTTGGCTGTGATACGTGTATAGATGCATCATCATGCTGGAAAATAAGGTTCTGCTTGCGAAATCTTCTGAAATATGGCAGAAGATGGTCTCCGAACAATTTCTGGTAATCTTCACTGTTCGTCCTACACGAGACGAACTCCAAGGCAACAAGTCCATATCCAGAAAGCGCAGCCCAACCCATGAGACTTCGACCGCAAAAGTTGTGTCTGCAGAGTACCTTTCTTCAGATCTCTTTAGGTGTGTCTGTACCCGTCAGGCTCATCACGATTCCACTTCTTTTACACTGCAGGAGAGAGATCTGAGGAAAGGGGAGCGAGTATTTTCCAGACGCAACTTTGGCGATGGAAGTCTCATGGTTCGGGCTGCATTTTCTGGATATGGAGTTGTTTTCTTGGAGTTCCTCTCCTGTAAGATGAACAGCGAAGACTACCAGAAATTTCTCGGAGATCACCTTCTGCCATATTTCAGAAGATTTCGTAAGCACAACCTTATTTTCCAACAAGATAATGCATTCATACACGTATCACAGCCAACCACAGATTGGCTCAACTCCAACAGAATTCAACTTTTTGAGTGGCCTAGTTGTTCTCCAGATCATAACGCGATAGAAAACTTGTGGGGCATTCTTGCACACAAAGTGTACAAAAATGGAACCACATACACTTCGGTTTCTGATCTGAAGAACGCTATACATGACATATTGACCAATATAGAGCAAATTGTTATTGGTAGCCTTATCACTAGTATGCCAAATAGATTTATCGATGTTGTCTACAACAAAGGTGATGTGACGAAGTGCTAATCTTATTTTGTCTGTAGGTACTTTTATGATTAGTCAGGTTTTTTATGAAGTGAACCTATATTTTGCACCGGTCTCCATTCGTTACGTTTTCAATAAAAGTTCGTGGTATCCTGCACTGATAAGACAACCTGCTTAAAATTCTTCTATAGAAGTCTTCGATAGAGAGGAATACGATGGTAGCATCATTCAGCTTTGGGAGCGGGTTGTTCGGGTACTAATGGACAAATCGGGGGGGGGGGGGATCGGGGGTGAACCTGTAATTTTGCACCGGGGTCTATTATTTTGCTGACTTTTGTTCATTTTAACATTTGTCTAATTGAAGGAAGCCCGTTTTGCACCAAGAAGAGCGATGACCATCGATCTGCGCCATTTCAGGTGCGTGTGAACGGCTCGGTGTTCGCCCGTCGCGAGAACTTCGACAACCTGCTGTCGATCATCCCGATGTCCAAGTTCAACGGCATTCACATCAAGGTTCGTGCTGTTCGACGGCTTATCCGTCTGCTCGACCGCCGCGCGTCCTCCGCCTGCGATCGATGTCGCCGGGGTTCGTTGGGGAGTTCTGCACGATGCAGAGCCGCCGTCGACGTCGACGTCGTCAACGGCGTTCAGCTGCACTTTACTGTTTACCACTACCGCTCGCCTTCGCCGCGGCGCCGCTCCTCCTGTAAGGACATTCCAGTCATGCGCCCTGCAATTGACGATGTCACATGTGCTGCATGTGTGCTATGTTGGACCGCACCGCGTCTGTATTTTTGCGTGCGAACGCCGATCCTTTCGAGCGGCGGGTGGGGGCCACGATGACGTTGTTTTGCGCGACAGTCCCAGCCGCCTCCGGGTTTGTAATGAGGTTACTGTGTCGTTCCTCGGCTACGCGCCACAAGGAGGAACTCGTCTCCGCCTCGCGTTTTCGAGTTTAATTGCACGCCAGCATACACACCTCTGCAGCGGAGATCCGGGGTCTACGTGACGATGCGATCTCCTCGTTGTCATCACCCTCAGCCAAGCTGGACTGGCGAAGATTTAAGCGGGGGTTAAATGACCCTGCAGTTCACGTGTCCCTCGACCTACTCCAATGATCACCACCAACAAACACATTCGTCCCTAACGAGTGCCAAAATAGCCCAGTGGGGCCTAATCGCGCAAGGGACACGAAAACAGCGTTGTATCTCTCGTTAAAGGCTCATACGAAGCATTCTGGCCGTATGCGTGGCACGACAGTTTGAGACAAATTGTTTTGCTAGTGTCTCCCCTATTCGTGCTCGTCATTTTCTGTTGGGCTATCAGAACGTTCCGAAGGTTGTTTGGCTGCAAATGGATGATGAGAGATGGAGAACTGACTGTTATGAGGGCATTAATGGCGCCAAGAAGGCTCATATCTTCTCAGGAACAGCCTTTCTTTACCAGGAGCGCTTCACATTAGAACAACGTAGAAGCGGCCATTTATTTACGGGCTACCGAGATGGCGACGACGCTCAGGAAGAAAATAGAATTCGGTTGTTTTTCGAAGCAGCGAAAGATGTGGTAAATAGGGGTGCGTAAAGTTCAGGGCATTAAATTTTTTTACGATTTTTTTTTCAGGGAAATTTTTGGTCTATCCTTGTTGGACTAAAAACTAAAAAGTATGTAAAAAAAATGAATTGAGATTTACCGAGCGACTCCTACATCAGAAGATAGGACCTAAAAGAAACAAAAAAACGAACGGACAAACAAAAAAGATCGCCACGGTTTTACAACCGTCCCAGCGGGTAAAGAGCGACGGAATGGAGACATGCCCAATGCTGACCATCGCCTGACATGTTAGAACCAGGATCTAACATGGTGAGGAGGGCGCATAAAGCCGCATGTCGCGTGCTGACCGCCGCCTGACATGTTAGAACCAGGATCTAACATGGTGATGAGTGCACACAACCTTGCCTGCTTATAACTGCGGCGAAAACATATGTATTTTTTAGTTTTTCCTTCGTGAATTTTTCGCTCGATAAGTCTCAAGTTGATTTGTTACATACTTTTTAGTTATGTCCCGCCCCCGACTAGGATAGATCCAAATATCTCGTTGAAAAAAAAACATCTCGCTGTGAAACTTTAACAGGTCAACAATTAAAATTCAATGAACGCAGCGTAACATACCACGGTGTAAAATGGAGGCAAACATATGCAATCTCGATGCGGGCAACCTGCTAAGTAGCGAAAGGCTTAATAAAATACCATTAAACGATGAACTGATCCGATGTGGTCACCTGTGAGCACTGTGTGTGGCGTAAACCTAAGCCAGGTGTTATCCGCGAATGGCATTCTGTTCTTAATCCTAACGTGCTCTACAATAAATCGTTTTACTGCGTTCTCGTCGAAAGTCGATTTTTGACGGCCTTGGGCCTTCTAATGACGCCATCAGCAGACGTAGTCGCCGCGCGATGTGGTACTTGTTGTTGTGACAGCGGCGGCGTGTTTATAGTGCATCTTCTCAAACTCGCAAGGCAACCGGGGGGAAGGGGGGAGGGGAGCTAGACCAACTACGGGGGTCGTCGATAGCCTCCTAATCTCCAAACGGTGCTCTATCGCGATGTTCCAGATGGAGGACGACTGTCCGCAAGGTGGTGACGATGTCCGTCTGTGCCTTCTGAAGACGTTGGGCGCGCATAATCAACGTGCTGTGCCTTGTGTTGGATGCCATCGGGACATCGTTGTGAGTTTTCGTCGTTGATTGTCCCGTGAATTTGGAACTAACAACGAAAGGTTCCCAATTCAAGGTGAGCTTTTGCGATGGTTGTAGCACCGTGTGAGCGGAGTCAAGAACCACAGTTAGTTATTGCTGAACGCTTTTTTAAAGACTGGAAAAAAAGGTGTAAAAACGTGTACGCAACACTCATCAACCCCTATCACACCCCACAATGTGTGCATCGGTGGCGCAGTCGGTAGTAGTGCCGCTTCATAGACACACCGCCGGGCTTTGAGTTCGAGTCCGCATGCTGCCAACATTTTTGCACATATTAGTTTGTTGTTATTACGCTTTCTCCTGACCACAGGAGTCAATTTTAGGCCATCAGTGCTTACAACAAAGCAAGGCCGTAGATTTCCACTTCGATATGTGCTAAGCAGTGCGTATCCTCACCAAGGTCCTATTTCCATTATACTATCTCTAACCTGTACCGCCTCTTCTACCTGACAGTCGATATCTCCATAGTTGGCGTCCAGGAAAAGTCCTCTTATGGCGTTCGCAACCAATCTTTCTCCTCGTCGGAGAAGAGAAATCCAGTGTGAAGGTGGAAAATAGTCGCCCGACAATACGTTCAAGTGAGAACGGCATTTTTAGGGCACTTACATATGAACTATAGTTGCGCTCGGACGAATATGTTCGAATAAATATTTGAATAGTCGAATATTCGATATTTCTAGATATTTCTAGAATATCGATGGTCTTAAAAAGTCGAATATTCGTCCGAATTCAAACATCGAAAGGGACCCATATTCGAATAATATTCGAAAATCGAATGATTTTACTCGAATAACGAATAAATTTTCAATCTTTAAGCACAGAAACTGGTTCGAACAAATTGCTTGACTATGCGAATATTAGATTAATCGAAGAATGGGGCTTATTTGATTTTCGATCATTCGAAAAAATTGAAGATCAAATAAATCCGGTCGCTCATTCGCAGGAAGATTTTCGACAACGAATAAATTCGTTCGCTCTTCGTTCGAAAACCTTCGTCATCGAATTTATTCGTTCATTCATTCGCTCGACAAATCGGAGGTGGCGTGACTGTCGCGTGCACCCGATACCAGGTTCCTGGTTCGGATTTCCCGCCCAGGCCAACCAAGCCTTCCATCCCTCCGGGGTCGGTGGATTGGTACCAGACTTGTCTGGGAAGGATAGAGCGCTGACTTGTTCATCGGCTGGCCACCGCAAGTCATTGTATGGCCAAATACGCATTCATGTCGCCTCCGTGACATCCCGTGGAAGTAGAATGCGCTGGCGCATCCCAGAAGGGATTGAGTAACGCCGTCCTTTATCCTTTTATCCTTTATGTCCCTGGTTCAAATTATTCAACCGTAAGGTATGCGAATTTGTGTGCAGTTACGGTGACAATCGTGATATGGTGGTGGTGCAGATACGCATCGTCGAAAAACTAGGACATATGAAGGCCCAAATAGACAGCCTTGGTTTGTTTTTAAGCATTGATGGTCTGAAATTGACTCCCGTGATCTTGAGAAAGCGTGGTAACAACAAATTAATATGTGCAAAAACATTGGCAGTACGCGGAGTCGAACTCAAAGGCCTGCCGGTGTGCTCCTATGAGGCGGCACTCTTATCCACTGCGCCACCGAGGCACATCTCGTGGAATGTCATAGGGGTTGCCGGTTGTTGCGCACGCGTCTTTACACCTCTTTTTCCGGTCTTTGAAAAGCGTTAAGCAAAAACTAACTGTAATTCTGGACTACGCTCACACAGCCATACATCCTTTTAAAACAGCATCGCAAAAGGTCACCTGAGTTGGAAACCTTTCCTTGTAAGTCCACGTTGTGACGTTTACGTGCCTCCCATTTTATTCCTGAATGAAATAAGCTGTTTCAGGTCTACGATCGATATCCACTAATCGATGGAGTGTTTTTTCTGTCGCCTGTCTGCCACTTCGGACCGCCGACTGAGGTATTTTAAATCGCTAACTTCTAATGCCCAAACTCTTTGTCACTGCATTTGTCATTGAAGGCACTACTATTGGGCTGTCGCAAAATTAACCGCCGACACAGACCGCTTGCTTCTGGCTGCTATAACTCAGCTTAAACACAGCTTTGTTAATCGGAGTAAAAACCAGCATAATCTATACATTTTTACCCACGAAAGGGTAATGACTCTAACCCTTTCAATAAAAAGTGAGATAGCAGGAATAAACGAAATCAGGGAGGGTACGTTCAACATCAGCCAAATTAGTGAATTGTCTCCGACGCAACTGAGAATCAAGAGGTCGGAAAAAGTGATAGTCAGTGAGGGAAAGGTCGGGAGAATATGGTGGGTGAGGGAGAATTTCGACGCCTAAATGGGTCAATTTTCGTCGAGTGATTTGTGATGTGTGTGGCCTTGCATTGTCCTGCAACAGGACCGGCTCTCCTCTGTTCACCGCTGCCGGCCACAATTTTTGCAATTTCTCATACAATTGGTCTAAATCACAGCAGTAAGACTCTGCAGAGACTGCCTGAGCAGGTTGCAAAAAGCTGTGATGAATCACACCTTCATAACACCACCACAAAGTAAGCATAATTTTTCCCCCTAAGGGTGAAGATCGAAAATTAGGTGGGCCGACCACGCGCTTCGCAGACACCCGCTGGACGAGAGCCGTTACCGACTGGATTCCACGGGATGTCAAGAGAACACCAGGACGCCCACCAACGTGTTGGTCGGACTTCCTCGTAAAAGCCCTGAACGACGGATATGACGCTCTTCGTGTCCCTCGGGCGAGAAGGATCCATTGGAGCACTCTGGCACGCGACAGGGACGAATGGAGACGCCGCTGGCGCCCGCTCGAACAAGTCGATGGTCAACGAGACGACAGGTGATAGAGGTGAAAGGTGAAGGTCGGGTTTAGGAAAGGAAGTCGGAGGAGCATCCTTATCTACCCAGACAAATTCCCGCTTCCTACTATCGTAAAGGACCCATTTTTCATCTACAGCTATAACACGGCTTACAAACGGTTCATTTTTAAAGCGAACCAGCAGGCTGGAGCAGGTGTCGAAACGCGCCAGACGCTGTCCATCGGCCAGCCCATGAGGCACCCACTTCGACATCCTCTTCTCCTTCCGATTCTCGCCCAATGTCCTGCTATTATGCTATGAAATGTACGCCAAGGCCCTCTGCTAACGTACGTGTATTCGTCTCCGGATTGGCTTAGACGGCTCTCTTCAAAGTTTCATCGTCAAGCGACCACCTGCGGCCGCGACCCGATTTTTCTTCGAGATCAAAATCGCCAGAAGCGAGTTTTTCTAAGCAGAGCCTCACCGTTCATTCGCAAACACAGTCCGTCCCAAAAGCGCTGTTAAGGTTACGGGATGCCTCTGCCGCAGAATGTCCCAATTTAAATTCGTAAAGCATAATGACTCGATAGTCGCGTCGGTTCATGATTTTACGGAGCCCTGGAAGATGTCGGCTAGAAGAATTAGAGCGGCATCCACATATGTGTCTTGAAAGAGCAGGAAAAACCTACCGAACAGTATGTGTAGCTTTTCCTAAGACGGAATGATTTAGAGTAAAAAAATCTTATTTATTGTACATACCTCGAAACGGAGATTAATTTTGCGATAGCCTATTAGATTTCCTAGTAATAAATGTGGTCAATTTTTGTAAGTTTGTAAGTTTTAGGCGAGTATTTTAAGCGAAGATGTTTCAGGTGATGTACGATGGGAAGAGGCACTACTTGCAACAGTTGTGCGCGAGTTGCCTATGGTCTGATTGGCGTTGCAACAATTGTGGACGAGGTATGCTGTTGAAGATGGGTACACAATTCGTTAATATGGCCTGCGTGTGGCGAGGAACTCATCAAATGGACCAATAAAAGAAAGTTAAAACCCCTAGGTAACTGTTATGGTGTCGTTGGGGCTTAATTTTTTCGAATTCTCCTTTTCACTGAAGTCGTGAAAGTGTTATACAAGGTGTCTCAAGTAAATGTACACACTGCTTGGGTGACTCATATGAAAGCCTAAGAGAATAGAAATTTTCTGACAAATGAGCAGTATGGATCGTGTCATGCACCCATCTGAATTCTTACGTTTTACACTCGATTGATTGTGTCTCGCTTGAATACTTTTTATAATTTCTTCACAAAGTTGTTTAATTTGTTCTTCTTTTAAGGTGTAAAACTTTAAAATACACTGGGGCTTGCGAAAAGTGCGAGGTATCCTAAAAAATACAGGTCCTATTTGAAATGTTCTAACATTGCTGGTAATGAAGCTTTTGAGAAAGTTTGAGACTCATATGAAGGCGCAGAGTAGCGAGATTTCTGTGGCGTGCACATAGTCGAGATTGCGCCATGCCCCCGCCTGAAACCTTGCATTTCAGACTCGATTGATTGTGCATTAGCTGAATGCTTGTTACAATCTTCTTACTACTTTGTCAGATTAACGTGTGCTGTACTTCTTTCAGAGCATTCAGCCCATCCACAATCAATCAAGTCTGAAATGCAATGTTTCAGGCGGAGACATGACGCAATTTTGACTATTCGCGCACAGAAGTCTCGCTACCCTGTGCTTTAATATGGGACATCTTCAAAAGTTTCACTAGCAGACTTAGAACCTTAAAAATAGTACCTGGATTTTTTATGACACTCCGCATTTTTGGCAAGCCGTAATGTGTTTTTTAGGTTTATGCCTTATAAGGAGCACAAATCAATCGATGCAGCCACTTCGTGGAGAAATTGTAACAAGTATTCCAGCGAAACATAATCAATCGAGTATAAAACGCAAAATTTCAGACGGGTGCATGGCGCAATCCACACCGCTCATACGTCAGAAAATTATTTCTATTCTCTTAGGCTTTCATATGAGTTCTTATCCTCTTCAATACCTTTACTGTGAGCACAGTTATCACCTTTCAAACAGTGTATACATTTTTTGAGACACCCTGTAGAATAGTGTTCATTCACCTCAGTTGTTGTAGTCTCCCTGAACTTACTGCTTCCGTCCCCTGTTAATATTTACAGTCGCTTTGTTTCATAATTTCGACAGTTTTGAAAGTGTTTAAAGGCTCCTTCTGCCAGCAAGAAGCTTAGCGCCGGTTTTTCTAGCATGCTTGAGCATAGAAGACTTCTAGAACGCTCCAAGATAGAGCAACTTGTTCTTAAATTGCTACCAAACCACTGTAAGGTGTAAATAATCTTACGAATTTCCTCTTTTTGGTGTCATTTTTCTATTTTTCTTACTCGTTTCGAATTTGATAGTTCAGATGGCTGGTTCAACGGCAGGTCGATCGTACTCGGAACGCTGTACTACTACGATATTGGTGAGTGTGCAAGTCAGTTCGCATGTGGTTCAGCGGCAAGATGATTCTAATCAGTTTCTCTAAGTCTGAATTGGCTGGTATCGAAGTTGTAGGTTGTTACGACGATGTTTTGTTGCTATCTAAACTCACTCGATATACGGGTGAGTGCTTATGAGTCCCATGAGGTGTGGATGTTGCGTTCGATCAAACAGTGCGGGTGGTGTTATGGCGTACAGCATCCCCGCTCGGTCAGCAGGAGGTGCGGGTTCGAGTCCCGCCTGGTGCTAGAGCTTTGACTGCAACAAAATAGCGTTGTAACAGCTAAACCAGTGCTTGAAGACAGGATTTAGTTGTCTACAATTGTCTATGACGGCATCGTATAACCTCTACGGTTGTTACGCGTAACGCTAGTGTACAGTTTCAATTCAGTTTTTTTTTCATTTCAATTTTATTCCGCAATTTCATCGGGTTTTCAGAGTTGACGAAGTCCGCCCATTTCAGTTTCGGCCGGTAAATGCTGTCCGCCGACGTGTACGGTGTGTCGCAGTCCGTTGTTGGTGCCGGAGAACATCATGATGCAAATTGTGAATGTGAGATAATGGTATAGTTTGAACGCTGTTCCGGTTTCAGACCTAATCAAAACCCCCGTGTGTGCATTCCGTTTGGAGTGTGCCGTCGTTTATTCTATTTTCAAGCGAAATTAGACCCTCTTTCACGCATTTTAAATCAAACTGAACGTCTTCCGAATCAAGAAGAGCGTCTTCCAGATAAAACTGGTCCTTTTTAAAAAGGTTATAAGGTTTACTTTCTGTTCAAGATAAAATTAGTATGACTTTCTTTTAAATTCTTCAACTCACCATTCCCAAAAAATGTTTTCCCAAAAAGTTCATTCCCAAAAAGTAAACACACTGTTTGAAATTTTATAGCCTGTATATTTTAATTTATTTCACATTTATAATTATTTTTTATTTTTTTATTGCTATCTATAATTTATTTTTTTAAGTGTTATTTTCATTTTTATTCATTTTTTATTTTTCGTTTCAGTCTATAATTTATTGCTTATAAGTATTAGTCTTCGCTTTAATTCTCTTAATTTTTTATTCCTGTCTACAATTTATTATTTTTACGTGTTATTAGGTTGTAACGAATTAAATGGCACTGGCTCGCGCCATTTTTTGGCGCGTCTTTACGCGTTTGATCAAGAACAAACCGTAACATGTGGCATATCATTTAGAAGCGCAAACTTTGCTCTACCGGTGAGTACCAAATTTTCTATGTAAAAGTGGGAAAACTTTAGAGTTTTATTGACTTTTTTGCAGATGGACAAAAGGGTAATCCGAGGCATTTACTTGTATGAATTCAAGCTGGGCTCTACAGCTAAGGAGGCGGACGAGAAGATCAACGCCGCATTCGGTCAAGGATGTTCCACAATTCGGACGGCGTATCGTTGGTATCAGAAGCTCCGGAATGGAGATGAGAGCTTGGAAGAACATGAAGGTCGTGGGGGGCATAGTGATGTTGATGAGGACAAGCTGAGAGATGTGGTAGAGGAGGATCCACACAAAGGACCAGGGAGATAGCGAAGGTTCTTGGCGTCAGTCACAACACAGCTGCCCGGCATCTGAAGGAAATTGGAAAGACCAAAACGCTGGAAAGATGGGTGTCTCACGAGCTGTCTGAGGAGCAAAGAAACCGACGATGTGAGATCTCGTCCGCACTGCTTCTACGGAACGAAACGGACCCATTCCTTGATCGCATCGTAACCTGTGACGAGAAATGGATAATGTACGACAACAGGCGACGATCGGCACAGTGGGTGGAGAGCGATGAGAGCCCCAAGGTTTTTGCGAAGCCGGAATTGCACCAAAAGGAAGTAATGGTGACAGTATGGTGGTGTTCGCTGGGAATTATTCACCACAGCTTCCTCCCTCCCGGTGAATCCATCACGGCAGAGAAGTACTGCATTGAAATTGAAGAAATGATGAAAAAGTTGAAGGATATCCGGCCGGCCTTGGTAAACCGAAGGCGAGTTCTCCTTCTGCACGACAATGCTCGCCCCCATGTAGCACGAATGACGTTGCAGAAATTGAATGAGCTGAGCATTGAAACTCTACCACATCCTCCGTTTTCCCCGATCTCTCCCCGACAGACTACCATTTCTTCAAGCATCTTGGCGACTTCTTGGTAGGGAAAATATTCAAATACCAACAGGAGTGCCTTCAAAGATTTCGTCAATTCCAGAACTTCTGATTTTTATGCTACTGGGATAAAAAAGCTTGTGTCACGTTGGCAAAGATGTGTAGAATCAGAAGGTTTTTATTTCGATTAATAAACTTGCCTACAAGCCGAGATATTAACTGTTTAAATTTACAGTGGTTCAGTGCCATTTATTTCGTTACAACCTAATAGTATGACTTTCTTTTAAATTCTTCAACTCACCGTTCCCAAAAAATTTTTTCCCAAAAAGTTCATTCCCAAAAAGTGAACACACTGTTTCAAATTTTTATAGCCTGTATATTTTAATTTATTTCACATTTATAATTAATTTTTATTTTTTATTGCTATCTATAATTTATTATTTTAAGTGTTATTTTTATTTTTATTCATTTTTTATTTTCATTTCAGTCCATAATTTATTGCTTTTAAGTATTAGTCTTCGTTTTAATTCTCTTTATTTTTTATTTCTGTCTATAATTTATTATTTTTACGTGTTAGTTTCCATTTTTATTTTTATTCTATTTCTATCTATAATTTGTTATTTTTAAGTATTATTTTTTATTTTTTATTCGTTTTTTATTTTTTATTTTTGCCTATAATTTATTTTCGCTTTTTTTTTAGTTTTCCGAAGCTTTATAGAAAAGTTTTGATGAAAATAGCGGTTTAAAGCCTATTTTAGAGCGGAAGGAGTCAGCAATTTTTAGCATAATCAAAGAAGAGACTGCGCTATGCTGTCTCCTAGCTCGTCCCGGCATTTGGTTTGATTTGATAAATGCCGCTTACATGTGACAGCAAAGTGAATATGTATGTGTTTTCCACAACTTTTTGTCCTACCGCTGACAAGTATGTAAGACTACGCAACCAGAATTTTTTGCTAATTTGTCAAAGGAAAACCGCGATGTCCTGGACGAATGCATGGCGCAATCCCTTCTTTTAACACTAAAAATTTCCTGCCATCTTGCGAACAATAAAAATTTTACTACGCAGTTTGTGTTCACTTTCTATGGAATAAAAAATTTTAAAAAAGCACCAAATTTCTAGCTGGAAAAAGATTATTTTCCTTAGAAAGGATCTGCTTTAGCCCGGAAGATATTCGTTTCGATTTGGTTAGGCTCGGTTTTAAAAGCGTCGAGCTCACTTGTAAGGAGTTCAGTTTAGTTTGAAAAATGCCCATTTTTGACGTAAAAGTGGTACATGTGCCAAAGCGTCTGCAATGCTGCTCGCTATTATAGCGTCCGGTGAAAAATGTGACCTTAAAAATGGCTGAAGTTCCGTCCTCGATGAAAAGTGTGGATGTTTTTAGTCCAATTAGCTAGAATCCCCCACGTGGAGTTGAATGTGTGAGGTTGTGACGTGAAAGTTTGCCGTGGAGAATTTTACGCGAATGAAAATAGTTTTAACATAGTTTGGGACTATTTATTTATTTATTTGTTTAATTGCACTCGAGGGTGCACCACTACGACAATGAAGCAACAGTAGAATGAACGTTCAATTATTAGGGGGGGGGGGGGGCAAAAGTGATGAGACAAAATGAAAAAAAATCTTTATCTCTCTATAACTCAACTACAACTCAACGATGCTGAGGAATGTATTTGCCATTAAGGGCAAGGACCTTGCTGCCATCGCTCAGCCAACTTCCTGATCCCATCCTTCCAGAACTGC
Organism: Heligmosomoides polygyrus bakeri; assembly: GCA_947359475.1. Taxonomy (NCBI): domain Eukaryota; kingdom Metazoa; phylum Nematoda; class Chromadorea; order Rhabditida; family Heligmosomidae; genus Heligmosomoides; species Heligmosomoides polygyrus. The sequence goes on along the minus strand of OX375869.1, from coordinate 94,709,998 downwards.
TTGGGCCTGGTGTTGGTCAATTGCTCGACATGGTTGTCGAGGACTGCTTGGGTTCTTGTGTCCCTTCCGACTAGGAAGTCTTGTAGGCTCAAGTAGTAGTGGTAGTCGCATGGAGAGATGTCCGGCGAATACGGTGGGTGAGGCATGTGAACGAAGCCCAGCTGGCCAAGCTTATCCGTGGTTACTTGTTCCCGATGGGGTGCGGCGTTGTCGAAGAGGAGGACCTTCCTGAAGCGCTGCGAATGAATAAGAGCGAGTCGCCGGCCCATCTCTTCTATTTCGTTCACCATGGCCTTGGAGTCCCTCGTCGTGGTCTTGGGAAACAGCTTCCGGCAAACCGTTCCATGGGCGCAGACCCAAAAGCTTCAAAGGTGCCTCTCGCCGTGAACATCTCGCCGAACGAAGGTCGGTAACAGGTCACCAGGCCTCACCCAGACTCGCTGCTTGGCAGGGTTAAGGTAGAAGACGTACTCCTCATCTTGCGTGAATATTGAGCCCAGGCTGCTCGGGGTTGGGAATTGGGGGAGATTTGCGCGACACAGGTCGACTCGTCAGACTGGGGTTTCGGCATGAGACAGGCTGGGGTTTTGGCATGCTTCTGGAAAGGGCGGAAGTGGTAACTTCTCATATGGGCTTCAGTAAGTAGCATACAAACATACAAATACGACAAGCACGAAACCGGACTCCAGCCACGAGATATATGTACACGGCATGGGATGTCTCATTACTTTTGGCCCCCTAATACATTAAAATTACATTAATTTTCATTAAAAATTTTAAACCAGCAGCTAATTCATTTAATAATTCTTTTGACTACTGCATTGGGAATTTGTCCAGAGAACTACCATTCCGTCTGGCGAGGTCGTTTTCGCACTGCAAGCAGGTGAGTGTGGTCAGAAACCGACATTGTCGGTCGAGACGTGGTGAAGCTCGCAGCGCGGACATTAATTTTGCGCGGACAGACGGACAAACTGACAAATTTGTCTTTTTATACCATTTTCACGTCGAATTGGACACTCTTCTATGCTAGCTTTAATAATTTTAGAAATCAAAGCAAACTCTTTCAAATCGAATTGACCCACAGACAGTTTAAACTACAGACTCATAAGACGGTTAGAATAATTCTTTGTTCAAGGAAGCCTCGGTATAACTTTTTTTTGAAATTTCTTAGTTTGCATGTTCCAATAACGGTAATAATTTTTATAAAATTTTTATTTTTGAGAAAAAGAAGAAATCAAAATCTGTCTTAAAGCACTGCAAAGAAGCAGTCATATAGCGCACTAAAACGACCAGATCGGACCGCGCCATGCACTCGAAAAGCTTGTCGCGATTTTTATTTAAATGGTAGTGTAAGTGCTGCTTACATGAAGCATCAAAATGAGGACACGTGTTCATTACAAGTGTTTTTGTTGTATTGTTTACGAATGTGAAACTCCATGCAAACAGAAATTCTGCATATCATCAATCGAATAAAAGTCGCGACGTCTTGGAAGACGGCATGGCGCAATCTTTTTTTCGGCAATAAAAAATGGCAGCCTTCCTGCGCTGCCCTTTAAACCAAGCTTTAAACCATTATTTTTTCTCAAAGAATAGAAAAATTATAAAATTTCAAACAACATGCTCACTTGTGGATAGATTAATTAAAACTTCAGAGAAATTTATAGCGAATATTCATGGAGCAAAATGTTGTTCTAACCGTTTTAGAAAGTCTCTAGTGTGCCAGCTCATCTCGATTTGGAATAGTTCGCTTTGATTTCAGAAGTCTTCGACTAGCTCAGAAGAGTATCCAGTTTGATTTGAGAAGTGTACAAATCGACGTGAAAACGGTATAAAAGAAAAATTTGCCAGTTTGTCCGTCCTATCCATCTGTCTACGCAAAATTAATGACCATGCAGGGACGATTCGACGTGAAAATAATATAATAGTGTATATACACAAGAGTGGAAAGGACAGTGACGCAGTCAGTTGTCCTTTTTCCGCTGTTGTCTTATTCGTAAAGAGAGCGCCTCCTTACGATAGCGCTCAAAATCCTCTTTTTTGTCGACAAATCCGCCATATATCCTTAGGAACCGCATAGCCATCCTCTTAAGGCTTTCGTCACTCCCATCAGGCGACGTTATTGACGCGTGTTGACGTCGACTGGCATTCTTCACCACCTCCAGACACGATCAGTGGCGTTTACGTAAGCGGCTAGTGAAGGGAATGTCTTCCGATGGCTAATGTGCGTCGACGTCGTGCGTAAATCAGTGCCGACCGTTTTTCCGCAGCTCCGAAGAAGTGCGATGACGTAGATTGACGTCGACCTCGTCGTCGTTCTCGTCGCACCATCAGTGAGATTACAGACATTTGAAGCTCGAAGGGGTTAAGCGTGCTTGTTGAAGGGCCCCGGTTAGTCTGAGCCCGGCGGGCGATTCGTCACGCTCTTTCTGCCATCTGAAGTCGGGGAGCGAAGGTTAGATTGGCCGTGCTTCTGATGCGTCGGAGACTGCTGCTCAGAAAAGGCTTAACCCATCCCACAGGCGCAAAGAACCCTTGAAGGCTTAAGTGCACACTGCAGTTTGATCCGATTCCGCAGTCAGGAATGCAACGTCAAGGAGAAAGCGCTTCTCCAGTTCGTTGGGGCGGCCAGTTCGAAATTTGTTTATTTGTTTATTTCTGCACGCCCAGGTGCGGTCACAATGAAAGCACAAAGGCAAGTACAATTTGACGAAGACCCAGAATATTAACAGATACAAAGAAGAAAAAATCATTTAAAAAAAAACAGACCCAAGGAAGGAAACAATGCATTGGTTAAATGAAAATAAAAAGGACTCACGCGCTGTGCCTGACGTCACGAGAGCAAATGCATAGGTCAAACTCAAACAGACTGGCATTAGAGCGCGATATCCTCTCGCCAGCGCCTGTTCATACTACGACGGGAGCGGCGGCAGTGATAGGTCGGCCAGGCAAATCATACGTATCGATTACGTGTCGTTTTTCGTCGAACGATTGCTTGGCAAAAATCAATACGTATGATCTGCCATAGGTCGTGCCCAGACAGATTGGAACTGAAGCGCAATATCTTCTCGCCAGGGCCTATTCATACTTCGCGACGGCAGCGATTGGTCGGCTAAGCAGAGCATACGTATCGATTTTTGCAGAACGGTCAAAAATCGGCACCTACAGTTTGCTTGGCCGACCAATCTCTCCCGTCGAGAAGTGTGAACGGACCCTTATGCTGTGCTAGAACGGACTGTTTTTGTTTATTCTTGCTGATTTCAGTAGTTTTTGAGGAGCAGTCCTAATCGGAAGGGTGAGGCTTGCAATACTAGTGAGAACGAAGAGGAGAAGTGATAAACTTACTGAGATAACAGTCCGGCACTATTGTACTTTCACGACTCCAGAGGTCGAGGAGAGGTCGAAAAAAAATCACCCAAACATCGTCAGAGGGTTATTTGGAGGTGTTGCGGACGTGTTATGGTGAATCTGACATCCGGTTTCGAAATTTCGGCCGATCATGATGGGTTACGCTACGTGCGGGTGAGTAAGGCTGTCTAGGCACCATGACCTTAGTCACCCCTATCTACTATAACTTACCGTACTGCAGCGTAATACGAAAAAAGGATGTCAGATTCGTGATCAGCAACCCGAAACAACCCTCCCACCCCCCTCCTAGGCGAAGTTTGGGCGAAATCGGTTATTGTGACAGCCTTAGTCACCCGTATCTACCATATCATAAACAACCGTAATCGGTCGAAATTTCAAAGAAAGTCAGATTCTTGGTCACCACTCCAAATAATCCCCGCCCCCGTGGGCGAGTTTTGGGCGAAATTTTTTTTTCGAGCTCTCCACGACCGCTGGAGTCGTGGAAGTACAATAGTGCCAACAGTTCGTTGAAGACTTCTTCAAATTTCTGAAAATTTCCGTCAAGTCGTCAAGCCATCTTTTAACGAAACACGCCGTTAATTCATTAAATTCGTAAAATCGTTAACCGTTAAATTTGCACCCCTGTAGGGAGAAATGTATCGGCCATTTATTCTGCGAGGACGCACGAACCTCGTATATACAGGGCGTCTCAAAAAATGTATACACTGTTTGAAAAGTAGTAACCTTGCTCACAGTGAAGTTTCTGAGGAATTTTAGGGCTCATATGAATGCTTACGAAAATAGAAGTTTTTTGACATATGAGCGGTATGGAATGCGCCATGCACTCGTCTGAATTCTCGTATTTCACAGTCGATTGATTGTGTTCGCTTGAATAAATGTTATAATTTCTTCACAAAGCGACCGTACCGATTGATTTCTGCTTTCTTTAAGGTTTAAAACTTGAAAACACACTGTGATTTGCAAAAAAATACAGGGTATCCTAGAAAAGGCAGGTGCTATTTGAAAGGTTCCAATATTGCTGCTAGTGAAGCTTTTGAAGATGTTTGAGACTCATATGAAAGTACAGGATAGCAAGTGCTCTGTGGCGTGCAAATAGTCAAGATTGTCTCATATCCCGGCTGAAACCTTGCATTTCAGACTTGGTTGATTGTGCATGCCTGTTACAATCTTCTTGCTACATGGGCACAATAACCTGTGTTGTGCTTCTTTTAACGTTTTCCGACGCCAATTAGCTGCAGTTATGCCTATTAACCTCTCCATTCAGCTTGAATGTTGCTTCATCAGTCCCCAGAATCTGTCTTGGAAAATGGGGTCCCTGCTCACATTGTGCAATAAACCCGCATGTCACGTGTCTTTTACGTGATTGTCAAGTTCTAAACATTAAACAAAGCATAGGACAGGTTAATCTGGCCAAGTAGTAGTAGGATTGTGACAGGCATTCAGCACATGCACAATCTTTTACGTGATTGTCAAGTTCTAAACATTAAACAAAGCATAGGACAGGTTAATCTGGCCAAGTAGTAGTAGGATTGTGACAGGCATTCAGCACATGCACAATCAATTGAGTCAGATGTGCAAGGTTTTAGGCGACGCAATCCTGGCTATTTAAACGTCACAGAAATCTTGTTACCCTATGCTTTCATACGAGTCTCAAGCGTCTTCAAAAGCTTTACTAGCAATAATGTTCGAACCCTTCAAATAGTACCTGCATCTTATAGGATATCCTGCATTTTTCGCAAGCCATAGTGTGTTTTTGGTTTCAAACCTTTAAAAGAAGCACAAATCAGTCGACACGGACATTTTGTGGAGCAATTATTAAGTTGACCCATAAGTTCCGCCGTTTTTTCTCGGATTGTGGATGATGGACTTGCTGCAGCCGAGCGTCGTCGCCAGTTCACGGGTGGTGGCTTCCGGCTTCTCCTTGATACAGCGACGGACTTCGTCATCATCCACCGTAGAAGGCCTCCCGCTGTGCTCCCTGTCTTCGAGGCTCGTGTCGCCGCTCTCGAAACGATTGAACCAGCGCCTGACTGTGCGTTGGGACACTGCATCCTCCTTGCACGCTCTGCAGATGTTGGCGACCGCGGTGCCCGTGTCGTTGCCCAGCAGCCACTCGTAGTACACGAACGTACGAATTCGACCTTGGTCCATTTTAGCTTGTACTGGTAGCTAGACGCGGCGACTGCGCCTTATACACCCCTAGCGTGGAACTCTGGAGAACCTTCTAGAAGGTTTTTACACTTGCCTGATATTATAACACTTCTAAGGAAAATTATATTAGGTTGTCCCATAAGTCCCCACCGTTTTTTCAACGATTCATTGCGGATTTCGCCGGCGGTCTCTTGCGTAGCGCTGCATAGCTTTCGAAAGAGAATAAATTGCTCTATCAGAGCACGTGTTGCGTTTCTTTTTTCATCAACTTTTTCAATTTTTAGACCGTTAAAGTGAAAAGTGAAAAAGTGAGGTGGCCACCTGCGCAGTTGTTCTCTCCGCTTGGGTTCGGAATCTTTAGCGCAGTTTTTATAGCATTTGGAAGACAATGTTCTGTACTACAAGAATTTGTTTTGGTCTTATTTTCTCACTTGTCCTTTATTGATTTTTAAGCCATCAAATTGGGAATTCCGACTTTCCCGTCAGAATTTTTACCAAAACTCCGGTTCTGTGGTTGGACTTTTTTGCTTGGTGTTATATGTCGTTTGGAAGAGGATGTCTTGCTCAGTAAGAATTTGTGTCGCGTTTATTGGCTCCCGCTGATTTCTGTCGAATATCAACAACTGAAGAAGGAGAAGGAGTTGTTGGTGAAGACGATTATTCTCTTTTTGGCATTTTGTTGATATTCAAAAGAAATCAATAAACGCGACACATATTCTTATAGAGCAAGACATTCTCTTTCGAATGACATATAACACCAGCCCAAAAAGTCCAACCACAGAGCAGGAGCTGTCGGCAAAAATAACCATCCTTCTTCGGACGTCCCAATTTGATGACCTAAAAATCAATAAAGGACAAATGAGCAAATAGCATTAACACATTTTCTTGTAGCACAGAACATTGTCTTCCATATGTTATAAAAAACTGCGCAAAAAATTCCAAACCTAAGCGGAGAGAACAAGTGCGCAAATGGCTACTTTTTCACTTTTTCACTTTTTCACTTTTCACTTCAACGACCTAAAAATTGACAAAATTCACGATGAAAAAAGAAATGCAATACATGTTCTGATAGAGCAAATCATTCTCTTTCGAAAGCTATGCAGCGCTATGCAAGAGACCGAAATCTGCAGTGAATCGTTGAAAAAAAAACGGCGGGGACTTATGGGACAACCTAATAGTATACCTGATAGTCTAAGGCCACGTTTATACTTCGGCGCCGAGCGACGCGACGGCATGTAAAGTGGCCAAATTGATCGATCGCGTCGCTCAATCAATATGGCTACTATACGTGGCGTCGCGTCGCTCGGCGTCGGGAGTATAAACGGTGCCTAAAGGCCGCCACAGACTTCTGCGGCGCCGCTCGGCGGCGCCGCTGCCCTATGCTTAACCATAGGGCAGAAACGCAGAGCTCGCCTCCAGCGGCGCCGCTGGCCGGCCGGCGGCACCGGCGGCGTCGCTGGCGGAAATGACTTGAATCATTCCACCCGGCGGCGCCGCTCCAGCGTCTGTCTGTCTGCGCTCTGCGCTCTGCCTTTTCGCGGCGGGATCCAGAGCGGAGACGGTCGATGCGGGCGCGCGATCGTCATCGGGGCGCGTTATTGTTAAGCACCAGTCGGTCCCCACTAGAAACAGTACAGTACCTCGCCGTCACCGCTCCCACTGATGATGAGTCAAGCCGCTGAGCGGCCGGCCAGCGACGCCGGCCAGCGACACCGCTGAGCGGCGCCGCCGAGCGGCGCCGCCGAGCGGCGCCGCAGAAGTCTGTGGGGGCCTTAAGACCATTAGTAGAGACCTTATTTATACCATTTTCACGACGGATGTGACACTTCAGACGTCGAATTGGAAATTATTCTAAACAAGCGTGATGCTATGCAGCGCTATGCAAGAGACCGCCGGCGAAATTCGCAATGAATCGTTGAAAAAAACGGCGAAGACTTATGGGACAACCTAATATAACAAGTATTCAAGCGAAAAACAAATCAATAGAGTGTAAAATGCAAGGTTTCAGATGAGTGCATGGTGCATTCCATACCACTCATATGTCAGGCAGTTCCTGTTTTCTTAAGCATTTATATGAGCCCTTAAATTCTTTAATACTTTTACTGTGAGAAACGTTATCACCCTTCAAACGGTGTATACATTTTTTGAGACCTCTACAGTAAAATACGATCCTTTTACTGACGTTTCGGCCTTTTGAGCACACCCGTACGGCATATCCAGCCTTTCGAGAGTGTTTGTGCTTTGAGACCGGTTATAGCATCAGATTATTCCGTTAGGAGTAGCTTGAGAAGGAGCTGAAACTAATCTCGTGCTGTGTTTCAGGGCAACTACAACATCGTGCACGACCTGATCACGTGTTCGGCGTGCGGCTCGAACAACTACCACGGTATCAGACGCATGAAAGACCTGGCGATTCGACCGGCGTTGATCTTCTAGCTTCGGCCTTCAGACGCCGGTGCACGCCTTCAGGCCGCCAGAATTAGTCCCGTAGTCCCGACGTAGTTCCCACCGTCTCTAACCTCACGCGCTAGGAAAAATTTGGTCCGAACCAGCAATACAGCAGCCCGTGTACCGATGAAGACGTTGATGAATGAGTTGTTTGTTCTTTCGTTCGTTTCTAGATGAAATTCGCCCCACCACTTCTACACACCAACTCTCCTCCGAATACCCGGGTCAACCCCCCTCCCCCACTCCCTGGCGCACGTTAGTCTCGCTTAGCGTCTCGATGAGCTCGACCGCTAGCGGCGATGCTCATCCTCATAGTCGTGTCTGTGTGTGAGTGTGCTGTGTCCCGTCCTTCAACGTAGAGAATTCGCTCGGCTGGTGTCTGCCTCGCCTCCTCTGGCCGTCCGAACGTCACCTTCGCCCATACCTAGGGTTAGATGACCGAGTTGCATTGAACATCCCGTAAAGACGACGACAGCGGAGGGCCGTGCATAGCCTGCAGTTGTGCAAAGCATACGAATCGATTGGGAGGGTTTTATACTCACGCCGCGTCGCTATTCATCGAATACGGTACCGCAAAATTCCATAAAATGAGGTGCTTTACGCAGCCGCGAAACATGACGCGGGGTTTATACTTAAGACGCCGGGCGCGCGCGGCGTAAAGAAGCCTACTCGTATCGATTTGGCAATGCAGACAATCGATATTGACAGTTTTCTTAATGCCGCGCCGCAGTGCGACGGAATTATGAATCCCGTAATGAAAACTGTCAATATCGATTGTCTGCATTGCCGAATCGATACGGTAGATAATGCCGCGCGGCCGCGCGACGGAAGTATAAATCCCGTCTAAAGCCTGGTTTATACTTCCAACGCCGAGCCTCGCGACCGCATGTGAAGTGGCCAAATTGGCTCAATCAATGTGGTCACCATACGTGGCGTCGCGTCGCTCGGCATCGAAGTATAAACAGTGCCTAAAAGTGCGACGCGACGCGACGCGGTAGGGCGGCGCAAAAAAATCGATAAGTATAGCGATTAGTATATACCGTTTTCATACAACACTTTTTAAATCTGAATTCTCTATCTGATGTCCTAGTGAACACATAGGCAAAGTAATCTTTTGTTTAAAGTAAATTTTGTATAAAAAAACGTATGGAGAGACAGCGTCTTGACCTTGTTTATTCATCACAGTATCGGTTTATACCATATTGACGTCGAATTGGACACTGTTAAAATCAAATTCGACACTTTTCGCGTCAAATTGAGCAATCTGCACATCAAATGAGGCGCTTCTAAGCCGGTTTTAAGACGTTTGAAATCAAAGCGAACTCATGTAAGCAGCATTTACACTATCAATCAAGTAAAAACCGCGACGAGCTTTTCGAGTGCATGGCGCGATGTGATCTTTTAGTGCGCTATATGATTGCTTCTTAGCCGTGCTTTAAGACTAATTTTAATTTGTTATTTTTCTGAAAAAATCCCAAAATGACTGCATTAATTGGGGCAGCTGAACCAAAAAAAAAATTCAGAGAATGTTATATTACACTTTCTTTGAACAAAAAATTATTCTAATCATTTTATTGAGTCTGTAGTTTAACCTGCCTGAAAATCATTTCGTTTCGGAAAAGTTCGCTTTGATTTCAAAAGTTCTAGGCTTAGGCTTAGAAGAGTGAAGAGTTCCTCGACAAATAAAATTTTTATAAAAATTTCAAACAATATGTTCACTTGCTGGGTAGATGAATTAAAACCGAAGAAAGTTATACCAAATTTTTCTTGAACAAGAAATTTTTCCAACATTTTTGGAGAGCCTCATTTTTGGAGTTTAATGGAGAAGAAGCTCATTTCGGTTTGGAAGAGTCCGTTTTGATTTCAAAAGTCTTAGGCTAACTAGAAAAGCGTACAATTTGATATGAAAAGTGTCCAATTCGACGTGAAAATGGTATAAATTTGTCAGTTTGTCCGTCTGTGCATCTGCTCGCCCAGAATTAATGACCATGTAGGGAGGATTCGACGTGAAAATGATATATTCGATGATATTTTCACGTCGAATTGGACAATTTTAAAAGGAAATTGGATAGTTTTCGGATGAGATTGGTCACTCATAGAAAACTTTTGAAATCAAAAATGAAAATTTTCCCAATCGGAATGAGCGCCGTTTGCATTAAACTAGAAACCGGCGTTCAAAATATTCGCCGCGCATGGTCCCACAACGATTACCTGCTTTCCCATTCCTCGCTTAAAGAATCGTCCAGTCGTCTTTTGATGCATTCAGATGAGTCGTGAAAGCGAGAATAATGGTCGGGGCGATTTTCACACATCACGGGGGAGAGGCAGACACCGTTCGTGGCCAAGCAACAGGAACCCCCCGTTGCCGCGTACCGACCCTCTAGGAACAGCTTGAAGGCGAGCGGAGTGCGTGTTTAGCTGTCGACGGACGACGGTTTCTGGTCGTAATTGCACCGAAACCTTAGGAATAAGCCGTGCAGCTGAAAAAGTCTCGAAACACTAACCGACCAATGAGGTGCGGCGGTCCGCCCACTCTTGGCGGCACTGCCGACGTCCCGTTGGTCGGTTGTTTTTCGCTCTTTTTCATCGCTGCTGTTTCCGTTGTGCAGAAGCGGCGCACTCCACTCGCCAACTCTCCTCTCCTCGTCTACCTCTGTCTCCCGCCCGAGTAAGTCTCGAAAAGTCCCGCCATGTCCAGATGTCTGTGCGTGCGTCCGTCCGGTTCTGGAGGCTGCTTGCAGTTCCATGTTACACAGCAGTTATCGTTCATGTATATGTGTCTATGTGTGTATTATGTACGTGTGTCTGTGTGTGCGTGTGTGTGTTCTACCAGCCGCTCGGGTACCAGTCGTGTCCTACCGTATTCCCGCCTCACTTCCGATAGTCCGATTAGCCTACCTCCCACGTTTCTAGGTGAAAATGATGCGCTCGCTCCTCGACTCCCCTCCCGGCTCGCTCCCACGTTTGCACTGCGTTCGAAATGCATATATAAGCTCCGCCGACCCGCCGCCCCATCGACGAGTTGTTCTCGTTCCCGTTCCCCCCTTATTCTCGTCGCTGGTACATTGTTCGTCGACTCCATATAGCCTCGCCGCGACGCCGCCTGTCCGTATGAGACGTTTTATTGTTTCTCCACCACTTTGCGTGTTAACCTTCGCTAGAGCAGTATTGTTGCAGTATGTACGAGACGCTGTACACTTGTATATTTGTTCGGCTATGAATAAAGTTTGTTGACAGGCGAATTTATCGGGACGGCCCGGATAGCAGGCGGAACGGTTTGGAATTGGATTCTCAGAAACTGCAAGAGTTCAGCTGCAGGTGAAAACGAAGCATTTTGACGTCACAGGTGACCTGTACGAGCTATTTTGGGGCCGGGTGTCAGTGGTCGGTCTACTACCGGCCATTTCGCCGCTCGCGTGACACGCTGCGCAAACAGGTCTGAAGAGTTCAGTCATTCAGCGCGGTACGTCTCATTCGCACGGTCGGTAACACAAAGTAAATGGACACAATCCGGTTGGTCTGCTACCCTTTACACTCTTTAGAGCAGGGTTAGTAGGCTTAGGCCAAAGAAGTGTGTATCTGTAAGAACTCATAGTTAAACCATGGGTTCTTATTGCTCAAACAGTAGCGACAACAAACATATTGCAAAAATTGGGAAAAGGGAACATAAATGTGCTAGCGAATTGAATAGGGGGCGTTCAGAGCATCATCGCCACGCGACGTAAAGGCTGGTGCACAGTTTCACTGCGCTGTGGCACCGCGCTGAAGGCTCGTGCACAGTTCGACAGCGCAGTGAACCACCCATGTTGTAGCATAGGCGGTTCACTGCGCTGTCGAACTGTGCACGAGCCTTTACCGGTCGGCGATATCATCATCGCCAGGCGATGAAGATATCGCCTCATTTCAACCACCGATAAAGTCATCGCGTGGTATCGAATTCTTTCTCTCCAGCTATATCCATCATGATACATGTATCCGAGCGTGAAGCCGGTCTGCTACTTCTATAACGTAACTTTTTAATTTCAGGAATCTTCTAAGGAGATCGAGGGAACACAGAAAACCGGCAATAACTCTTATTTCTGGTAAGGTTTTTCAAGGTCTTCTACTATCTCGGTTTAGAAATTATCTATTAGGGGGGGGGGGGGGCAAAAGTAATGAGACACCCCATGCCGTGTCCATATATCTCGTGGCTGGAGTCTGGTTTCGTGCTTATCGTATTGGTATGTTTGTATGCTACTTACTGAAGCCCACCTGAGAAGTTACCACTTCCGCCGTTTCCAGAAGCATGCCAAAACCCCAGTCTATCTCATGTCGAAACCCCACTCTGAGGAATCGACCTGTGTCGCGCAAATCTCGCCCAATTCCCAACCCCGACCCGTTTGGGCTCAATATTCACGCAAGATGAGAAGTACGTCTTCTACCTTAACCCTGCCAAGCAGCCAGTCTGGGTGAGGCCTGGTGACCTGTTACGGATCTTCGTTCGGCGAGATGTTCACGGCGAGAAGCATCTTTGGAGCTTTTGGGTCTGCGCCCGTGGATCGGTTTACCGGAAGCTGTTTCCCAAGAGCACTACGATGAACTCCAAGGTCATGGTGAACGAAATAGAAGAGATGGGCTGGCGACATGCTCTTATTCAGTGGCAGAAGGTGGTCAAGAAGGTTTTCCTCTTCGACAACGCCGCACCCCATCGGGAACAAGTAACCACGGATAAGCTTGGCCAGCTGGGCTACATTCACATGCCTCATCAACCGTATTCGCTGGACATCTCTCCATGCGACTACCACTACTTCTTGGGCCTACAGGACTTCCTGGTCGGAAGGGACACAAGAACCCAAGCAGTCCTTGACAACCATATCGAGCAGTTGATCAACACCAGGCCCAATCATTTCTCGAAGGATGGGATCAGCAAGTTGGCTGAGCGATAGCAGCAAGGTAATTGCCCTTAATGGCAAATACATTCCTCAGCATACAATACCGCTCCTAATTCGTGAACAATCGGCGCTTTGCGACAGATTTTTCCGTCGCAAACCGTCGCAACTCCATAACTTCCTTCATATTTGCTATAATGAAACCTAATTTACAGCAAATCATTTCCCTCTCGATGACGAATCTGCCGATACCCTTTAAACTGAGAGTTTTTGAAAACTGACTTAACTACAGAGCATTTTCCTTTGGAAGGCCGCTAACTGGTTTACGACCCCTCCAAAACTACCAATGGCGTCTCTAGCGCGCAATTCACTAGCGACGTTCAAAAAACTTTGGAATTTTCGTTTTTGCTTAGCACAGCTGATTGCAGCACATTACTGCGATCACGCTGACTATAAGCAGACCTAAATTTAGTCAGCTGGTTGCATCCTGCGGTTTGTTCGAAAACACGATTTAGTCGAAGTTGGCGGTTCACCTTCTGCTGTGCAACTTCTGCTTCTGAATCCCAAACTAATAAATCGTATAAAGCTGAAGATACTCTTTAAAATAATGAAAAAACAATTCTTGCAACACAACGAAATGCCCAGAATCTTCAGCCGCAAGCCGCCTCATGCACGAAATGAGTTTGCTGCAGTGCCATTTTTTCTGTAGTTGGTAGCGGTGTAAGTCTATAATAAGAGGAGTTAAAGGGACAGAATTGTTTTCGTACACTGTACGCTCATCTGACTTTGACATAACATCAGAAGGATCAAGCAGTTCTTTCCAGAACATTTTTATGAGCTGTTAACTTTCAATGGAAACTCGCCGTTTTAAAGGTTTGCCATCGTTTCTGCGGTCGTTTTCCCTCAAATTGAAAAATGACTTAAACAGCGTTTCTAAGCTCGTTGAGAGCTTTCCAGCGGTATAAAATTGTTCAGATCCAGAGAAGTCGATATTTTTGACATTTCTGAGCAGAGCACTCAACCTCTGCTGACCCATGTCCAACTGCCGTCGCTCGATTCGCCTACACGGCCGCCTCGCACTTGGGTGTGACGCCCAGTGGTGCTGGAGCGTTTATGCAGCGCAGCAAGTCGGCTCTAAATTGCCTCCTTCTTGCAAAACCTCGTAGTCTCTGATACCTCCCTAACAGAAATATGTAATTTAACTGCCTTTTATTTATTTAAGGTTCATGTGGACCCCTGAGCACGGCAAATCACCCTGCATTACAACCAACTGAATTTTCAGGTGTTCTGATTTTTTTCTCGATTGATTTACGTAGCTATCTCCATAGAGGAAGAACCTTGCCGTAGAGAGGCAATTTTTATTCGATCGATAACAAACCAATTCAACAAAAACATTTTTAAGAAGTTCATATGTCCTCACTTCAATGCTTCATGTAAACAGCATTTACAATACCATTTGAATAAAATCGTGACGAATTGGTAGAGTGCATGGCGCGACCTCTTATATCAATGATTTAAGTGATTATTGCCTTGCTGCGCTTTAAACAAATTTTAATTTATTATTTCTTCCCAAAAATATTTTTAAAATTATTGCACTCCTCACGGCAGCAGAATTTAAAAATTTCAAAAAGAGTTATTGCAGCTTTTCCTTGAGTAATAGACTATTCTAGCCATCTTGGAAAGCTTGCATGTTAACCTGTAGGAGGCCCGCTGCGATTTGGAAGACGCTCACTTTGATTTTGGAAGCATGAGGTTTATTTAGAGGAGAGCCCAATTTGATCCTGAACGTACCCAACATTATTAAGTCGACGATGTTCTTCATTTCGGGTTATACAAGTTCATAGAGGGAAAATCTTTCTTTAAAGTATTACATGTGCAATGCATACGATAGTTTATGAACTCTAACAACTTGATTTCGGAAAGAAGGAGATTATATTACAAGTAGTTTATTGGAATACATATATTAAACAACACATTTTCTCCTTCGGCATAAT